>JAGXJF010005833.1:0-18097 GCA_019208055.1 Stipa capillata | reverse complement strand
CCGACCAACCCGACCGTCCCGAAACTTCCATACGGTCCCGTTCGGAAGAAGGTCCTGATCTCCTATAGTTGTCCCGAACCGTCCGACCAAACCGTCCAACCCGACCGTCCCGGACCTTCCAAACGGTCCGTCCGGAAGAAGGTCCAATTCTCCTCTAGTTCTCCCGAACCATCTGACCAAACCGTCCAACCCAACCGTCTCGGACCCTCCAAACTGTTGGTCCCGAAGCATTCGACCAAAGCGTCCAACTTGACCCTCCCGGAACTTCCAAACGGTTCCGTCCGGAAGAAGGTCCCGATCTCCTCTAGTTGTCCCAAACCACCCAACCCGACCGTTTCAGAATCCCAAATTGTTGGTCCCGAACCATCGACCAAACCGTCCAACCCGACTGTCCTGGAAATTCCAAATGGTTCGGGGGCAACAGTTTGGAGGGTCCGGGACGGTCGAGTTGGACGGTTTGGATGGATGGTTCGGGACAAACAGATTGGAGGGTCCGAGATAGTCGGGTTGGTCGGTTTGGTCAAATGGTTCAGGACCAACAGTTTGGTGGGTCAGGGACAGTCGGGTTGGATGGTTTTTTCAGATGGTTCGGGAGAACTAGAGGAGAACTGGAGGAGCACCGGACCTACTTCCGGACGGACCGTTTGGAAGGTCCGGGACTGTCAGGGGTGGACGGTTTGGTCGGATGTTTTGGGACAATTAGGGGAGATCTGGACCTTCCGGACGGACCATTTGGAAGTTCCTGGACAGTCGGATTGGACGGTTTGGTCGGACGGTTCGGGACCAACAATTTGGGATTCTGAAACGGTCGGGTTGGGTGGTTTGGGACAACTAGAGGAGATCGGGACCTTCCAAATGGTCTCTCCGAAAGAAGGTCCGGTTCTCCTCTAGTTCTCCCTGAACCATCCGACCAAACCATCCAACCCGACCGTCTCGGACCTTCCAAACTGTTGGTCCCGAACCATCAGACCAAACCCCAAACGTCCCGGAACATACAAACAGTCCATCCGGAAAATGGTTCGGATCTCCTCTAGTTGTCCCGAACCATCCGACACGACCGTCCCGGACCCTCCAAACTGTTGGTCCCGAATCATCCGACCAAATCATTCAACCCGACCGTCTCGGACCCTCCAAACTGTTGGTCCCAAACCATCCGACCAAATCGTCCAACCCGACCGTCTCAGACGCTCCAAACTGTTGGTCCCGAGCCGTGCGACCAAACCGACCAAGCCGACCGTCCCGAAACTTCCAAACGATCCGTCCGGAAGACGGTCCTGATCTCCTCTAGTTGTCCCGAACCGTCCGACCAAACCGTCCAACCCGACCGTCCCGGACCTTCCAAACGGTCCGACCGGAAGAAGGTCCAGTTCTCCTCTAGTTCTCCCAAACCATCCGACCAAACCGTCCAACCCAATCGTCTCGGACCATCTAAACTGTTGGTCCCGAAGCATTCGACCAAACCGTCCAACCTGACCTTCCCGGAACTTCCAAACGGTTCGGTCCGGAAGAAGGTCCCGATCTCCTCTAGTTGTCCCGAACCACCCAACCCGACCGTTTCAGACCCTCCAAACTGTTGGTCCCGAACCGTCCGACCAAACCGTCCAACCCGACTGTCCTGGAACTTCCAAATGGTCCGTCCGGAAGGTCCAGATCTCCTCTAATTGTCCCAAAACATCCGGCCAAACCGTCCAACCCGACAGTCCCGGACCTTCCACACGGTCCGTCCGGAAGTAGGTCCGGTTCTCCTCCAGTTTTCCCGAACCATCCGACCAAACCATCCAACCCGACCGTCCCGGACCCTCCGAACTGTTGGTCCCGAACCATCCAACCAAACCGTCCAACCCCACCGTCTCCGACTCTGCAAACTGTTGGTCCCGAACCATCCGACCAAACCGTCCAACACGACCACCCCGGGCCCTCCGAACTGTTGGTCCCGAACCATCTGACCAAACCTGTCCAACCCGACCACGCCGGGCCCTCCAAACTGTTGACCCCGAACCATCCGTCCAAACCGTCCAACTCGACCGTCCCGGGCCCTCCAAACTGTTCACCCCGAACCATCCAACCAAACCGTCCAACCCGACCGTCCCGAGCCCTCCAAACTGTTGGTCTCGAACCATCCGACCAAACCGACCAACCCGACCATCGCGGACCCTCCAAACTGTTGGTCCCGAACCAACCGACCAAATCGTCCAACCCGACCGTCTCGGAAGCTCCAAACTGTTGGTCCCGAACCATCCGAGCAAACCTTCCAACCCGACCGTCTCGGACCCTCTAAACTGCTGGTCCCGAACCATCCGACCAAACCGTCCAACCCGACCATCCCGGAACTTCCAAACGGTCCATCTGGAAGAAGGTCCGGACCTCCTCTACTTGTCCCGAACCACCCAACCCGACCGTCTCAGACCCTCCAAATTGTTGGTCCCGAACCATCCAACCAAACCGTCCAACCCGACCGTCCTGGAACTTCCAAACGGTCCGTCCGGAAGGACTAGATCTCCTCTAATTGTCCCAAACCATCCGACCAAACTGTCCAACCCAACCGTCCCGGACCTTCCAAACGGTCCGTCCGGAATAAGGTCCAGTTCTCCTCTAGTTCTCCTGAACCATCTTAAAAAATCATCCGACCCGACCGTCTCGGACCCACCAAACTGTTGGTCCTGAACCATCTGACCAAACGACCGACCCGACCGTCTCGGACCCTCCAAACTGTTGGTCCCGAACCATCCATCCAAACCGTCCAACACAACCGTCCCGGGCCCTCCAAACTGTTGACCCCGAACCATCCGTCCAAACCGTCCAACTCGACCGTGCCGAGCCCTCCAAACCGTTGACCCCGAACCATCTGACCAAACCGTCCAACCCGACTGTCCCGGAACTTCCAAATGGTCCGTCCGGAAGGTCCAGATCTCCTCTAATTGTCCCAAAACATCCGACCAAACCGTCCAACCCGACAGTCCCGGACCCTCCAAACGGTCTGTCCGGAAGTAGATCCGGTTCTCCTACAGTTCTCCCAAACCATCCGACCAAACCATCCAACCCGACCGTCCCTGACCCTCCAAACTGTTGGTCTCGAACCATTCAACGAAACCGTCCAACCCGACCGTCTCAGACCCTGCAAACTGTGGGTCCCGAACCATCTGACCAAACCGTCCAACCCGACCACCCCGGGCCCTCCGAACTGTTTGTCCCGAACCATCCGTTCAAACCATCCAACTCGACTGTCCCGGAACCCTCCAAACTGTTGACCCCGAACCATCCGACCAAACCGTCCATCCCGATCGTCCCGAGCCCTCCAAACTGTTGGTCCCGAACCATCCGACCAAACCGTCCAACCCGACCATCTCGGACCCTCCAAACTGTTGGTCCCGAACCATCCGACCAAAACGTCCAACCCGACCGTCTCGGAAGCTCCAAACTGTTGGTCCCGAACCATCCGACCAAACTGTCCAACCCGACCGTCTCGGACCCTCTAAACTGTTGGTCCCGAACCATCCGACCAAACCGTCCAACCCGACCATCCCGGAACTTCCAAACGGTCCATCCGGAAGAAGGTCCGGATGTCCTCTACTTGTCCCGAACCACCCAACCCGACCGTCTCAGACCCTCCAAATTGTTGGTCCCGAACCATCCGACCAAACCGTCCAACCCGACCGTCCTAGAACTTCCAAACGGTCCGTCCGGAAGGTCTAGATCTCCTCTAAGTGTCCCAAACCATCCGACCAAACCGGTCCGGACCTTCCAAACGGTCCGTCCGGAAGAAGGTCCAGTTCTCCTCTAGTTCTCCCGAACCATCTGAAAAAACCATCCGACCCGACCGTCCCGGACCCACCAAACTGTTGCTCCTGAACCATCTGACCAAACCGACCGACCCGACCGTATCGGACCCTCCAAACTGTTGGTCCCGAACCATCCATCCAAACCGTCCACCTCGACCGTCCCGAGCCCTCCAAACTGTTGACCCCGAACCATCCGTCCAAACCGTCCAACTCGATCGTGCCGGGCTCTCCAAACTGTTGACCCCGAACCATCCGTCCAAACCGTCCAACGCGACCGTCCCGGGCCTTCCAAACTGTTGATGCCGAATCATCCGACCAAACCGTCCAACCCGACCGTCCCGGGCCCTCCAAACTGTTGGTCCCAAACCATCCGACCAAACCGCCCAACCCGACCATCCCGGACCTTCCAAATGGTCCATCCGGAAGAAGGTCCGGCTCTCCAGTAGTTCTCCCGAACCATTCGACCAAACCATCCAACCCGACCATCCCAGACCGTCCAAACTGTTCGTCCCTGAACCATCCGACCAAACCGTCCAACCCGACCGTCTTGGACCCTCCAAACTGCTGGTCCCGAACCATCTGACCAAACCGTCCAACCCGACTGTCTAGACCCTCTAAACTGCTGGTCCCGGACCATCCGACCAAACCGTCCAACCCGACCATCCCGGAACTTCCAAACGGTCCATCTAGAAGAAGGTCCGAATCTCCTCTACTTGTCCCGAACCACCCAACCCGACCGTCTCAGACCCTCCAAATTGTTGGTGCCGAACCAACCGACCAAACCGTCCAACCCGACCGTCCCGGACCTTCCAAACGGTCCGTCCGGAAGAAGGTCCAGTTCTCCTCTAGTTCTCCTGAACCATCTTAAAAAACCATCCGACCCGACCGTCCCGGACCCAACAAACTGTTGGTCCTGAACCATCTGACCAAACCGACCGACCCGACCGTCTCGGACCCTCCAAACTGTTGGTCCCGAACCAACCATCCAAACCGTCCAACTCAACCGTCCCGGGCCCTCCAAACTGTTGACCCAGAACCATCCGTCCAAACCGTCCAACTCGACCGTGCCGAGCCCTCCAAACTGTTGACCCCGAACCATCTGACCAAACCTTCCAATCCGACCGTCCCGGGGCCTCCAAACTGTTGGTCCCGAACCATCCGACCAAACCGTCCAATCCGACTGTCCCGGAACTTCCAAATGGTCCGTCCGGAAGGTCCAGATCTCCTCTAATTGTCCCAAAACATCTGACCAAACCGTCCAACCCGACAGTCCCGGACCCTCCAAACGGTCCGTCCGGAAGTAGACCCGGTTCTCCTCCAGTTCTCCCGAACAATCCGACCAAACCATCCAACCCGACCGTCCCGGACCCTCCAAACTGTTGGTCTCGAACCATTCAACGAAACCGTCCAACCCGACCGTCCCGAGCCCTCCGAACTGTTTGTCCCGAACCATCCGTCCAAACCATCCAACTCGACTATCCCGGGCCCTCCAAACTGGTGACCCCGAACCATCCGACCAAACCGTCCATCCCGACCGTCCCGAGCCCTCCAAACTGTTGGTCCCGAATCATCCGACGAAATCATGCAACCCAACCGTCGCGGACCCTCCAAACTATTCGTCCCGAGCCGTCCGACCAAATCGTCCAAGCCAACCGTCTCGGACGCTCCAAACTGTTGGTCCCGAACCATCCGACCAAACCCGACCGTCCCGGAACGTACAAACGGTCCGTCCAGAAGAAGGTCTGGATCTCCTCTAGTTTTCCCGTACCATCCGACGAAACCGTCCAACCCGATCGTCCCGGAACTTCCAAACGGTCCGTCCGGAGGAAGGTCCGGATCCCCTCTAGTTGTCCCGAACCATCCGACCAAACCGTCCAACCCGACCGTCCCGGAACATCCAAACGGTCCGTCCGGAAGAAGGTCCAAATCTCCTCTAGTTGTCCCGAACCATCCAACCAAACCGTCCAACCCGACCGTCTCCGACCCTCCAAATTGTTGGTCCTGAACCATCCGAGCAACCGACAAACCCGACGGTCTCAGACCCTCCAAATTTTTGGTCCCGAACCAACTGACCAAATCGTCCAACCCGACTGTCCTGGAACTTCCAAATGGTCCGACCGGAAGATCTAGATCTCCTCTAACTGTCCCAAACCATCCGACCAAACCGTCCAACCCGACCGTCCCGGATCTTCCAAACGGTCCGTCCGACAGAATGTTTGGTTCCCCTCTACATCTCCTGAACCATCCGACCAACGCATCCAACCCGATCGTCCCGGACCATCCAAACCGTTGGTCCCGAACCATCCGACCATAACGTCCAATCCGACCGTCTCGGACCCTCCAAACTGTTGGTCCCGAACCATCCGACCAAACCGTCCAACCCGACCGTCCCGAACCCTCCAAACTGCTCGTCCTGAAATATCCACCAAACCGTGCAACCCGACCGTCCCGGACCTTCCAAACTGGTCCGTCCGGAAGAAGGTCCGGATCTCCTCTAGTTGTCCCGAACCATCCGACAAAACCATCCAACCCGATCGCCCCGGAACTAACAAACGGTCCGTCCGGAAGAAGGTCCGGATCTCCTCTAGTTGTCCCAAACCATCCGACCAAACCATCCAACCCGATCGTCCCGGAAGTTCCAAACGGTCCGTCCGGAAGAAGGGCCGGATCTCCTCTAGTTGTCCCGAACCATCCAACCAAACCGTCCAACCCGACCGTCCTGGAACTTCCGAACGGTCCGTCCCGAAGAAGGTCCGTACCTCCTCTAGTTGTCCCTGAGCCATCCAACCAAACCGTCCAACTCGACTGTCTCAGTCCCTCCAAACTGTTGGTCCCGAACCACCCAACCCGACCGTTTCAGACCCTACAAACTGTTGGTCCCGAACCATCCGACCAAACCGACCAAGCCGACTGTCCTGGAACTTCCAATTGGTCCATCCGGAAGGTCCAGATCTCCTCTAATTGTCCTGAAACATCCGACCAAACCGTCCAACCCGACCGTCCCGGACCCTCCAAACTGTTGGTCCCGAACCATCCAAACAAACCATCCAACCCGACCGTCTGGAACCCACCAAACTGTTGGTCCCGAACCATCCAACCAAACCGTCCAAGCCCGACCGTCCCGGGCCCTCCAAACTTTTGTTCCCAATCCATCCGACCAAACTGTCCAACCCGACCATCCCGGACCTTTCGAACGGTCCGTCCGGAAGAAGGTCCGGCTCTCCTCTAGTTCTCCCGAACCATCCGACCAAGCCGTACAACTCGACCGTCCCAGACCCTCCAAACTATTGGTCCCAATCCATCCGACCAAACGGTCCAACCTGACCGTCTCGGATAATCCAAACTATTGGTCCCGAACCATCCGACCAAACCGTCCAACCCGACCATCCCGGACCCTCCAAACTGTAGGTCCTGAACGATCCGACCAAATCGACCAACCCGACCGTCCCGGAACATACAAACGGTCCGTCCGGAAGAAGGTTCGGATCTCCTCTAGCTGTCCCAAACCATCCGACCAAACCGTCCAACCCGACCGTCCCGGACCTTCCAGACGGTCCGTCCAGAAGAATGTCCGGTTCTCCCTCTAGTTCTCCCGAACCATGCAACCAAAACCGTCCAACCCGACCGTCTCGGACCCACCAAACTGTTGGTCCCGAACCATCCGACCAAACCGTCCAACCCAACCGTCCCAGACCCTCCAAACTATTGGTCCCAATCCATCCGACCAAACGGTCCAACCTGACCGTCTCGGACAATCCAAACTATTTGTCCCGAACCATCCGACCAAACCGTCCAACCCGACCATCCCGAACCCTCCAAACTGTAGGTCCTAAACCATCCGACCAAATCGACCAACCCGACCGTCCCGGAACATACAAACGGTCCGTCCGGAATAAGGTCCGGATCTCCTCTAACTGTCCCGAACCATCCGACCAAACCGTTCAACCCGACCGTCCCGGACCTTCCAGACGGTCCGTCCGGAAGAATGTCCGGTTCTCCTTTAGTTCTCACGAACCATGCGACCAAACCGTCCAACCCGACCGTCTCGGACCCACCAAACTGTTGGTCCCGAACCATCCGACCAAACCGTGCAACCCGACCACCCCGGACCTTCCGAACGGTCCGTCCGAAGAATGTCCGGTTCTCCTCTAGTTATCCCGAACCATCCGACCAATCCGTCCTACCCGACCGTTTCGGACCCCCAAACTATCGTCGCGAACCAACCGACCAAACCGTCCAACCCGACCATCCCGGAAGTTCCAAACCGTCCATCCGGAAGAAGGTCCGGTTCTCCTCTAGTTCTCCCGAACCATCCAACCAAACCGTCTAACCCGACAGTCTCAGACCCTCCAAACTGTTGGTCCCGAACCTTCCGACCAAACCCTGCAACCCGACTGTCCTAGAACTTCCAAATGGTCCGGCCGGAAGGTCTAGATCTCCTCCAACTGTCCCAAACCATCCGACCAAACCGTCCAACCCGACCGTCCCGGACACTCCAAAGTGTTGGTCCCGAATTATCCAACCAAACCGTCCAACCCGACCGCCTCGGACCCTCCAAACTGTTGATCCCGAACCATCCGACCAAACCGTCCAACCCGACTATCCCGGACCTTCCGAACGGTCCGTCCGGAAGAATGTTCGGTTCTCCTCTAGTTCTCCCGAACCATGCGACCAAACCGTCCAACCCGACCGTCTCGGACCCACCAAACTGTTGGTCCCGAACCATCCGACCAAATCGTCCAACCCGACCGTCCCGGACCTTCCGAACGGTCCGTTCGGAAGAATGTCCGGTTCTCCTCTAGTTCTCCCGAACCATCCGACCAATCCGTCCTACCCGACCGCTTCGGACCCTCCGAACTATTCGTCGTGAACCATCCGACCAAACCGTCCAACCCGACCGTCCCGGACACTCCAAAGTGTTGGTCCCGAATTATCCAACCAAACCGTCCAACCCGACCGTCTCGGACCCTCCAAACTATTGGTCCCGAACCATCCGACCAAACCGTCCAACCCGACCGTCCCGGACCTTCTGAACGGTCCGTCTAGAAGAATGTCCGGTTCTCCTCTAGTTCTCCCGAACCATCCGACCAATCCGCCCTACCCGACCGTTTCGGACCCTCCAAACTATTCGTCGTGAACCATCCGACCAAACCGTCCAACCCGACCGTCCCGGACACTCCAAAGTGTTGGTCCCGAATTGTCCAACCAAACCGTCCAACCCGACCGTCTCGGACCCTCCAAACTGTTGGTCCCGAACCATCCGACCAAACCATCCAACCCGACTGTCCTGGAACTTCCAAATGGTCCGTCCGGAAGGTCCCGATCTCCTCTAATTGTCCCAAAAGATCCGACCTAACCGTCCTACCCGACCGTCCTGTACCTTCCAAACGGTCCGTCCGGAAGAAGGTCCGGTTCTCCTCCAGTTGTCCCGAACCATCCAACCAAACCGTCCAACCCGACCGTCTCAGAACCACCAAACTGTTGGTCCCGAACCATCCGACCAAACCGTCAAACCCGACCGTCTCGGACCCTCGAAACTGTTGGTCCCGGACCATTCGACCATACCGTCCAACCCGACCGTCCCGGACCCTCCAAACTGTTGGTCCCGAATCATCCGACGAAACCGTGCAACCCAACAGTCTCGGACCCCCCAAACTATTCGTCCCGAGCCGTCCGACCAAATCGTCCAAGCCGACCGTCTCGGATGCTCCAAACTGTTGGACCCGAACCATCCGACCAAACCTGACCGTCCCGGAACGTACAAACGGTCCGTCCAGAAGAAGGTCCGAATCCCCTCTAGTTGTCCCGTACCATCCAACGAAACCGTCCAACCCGATCATCCCGGAACTTCCAAATGGTCCGTCCGGAGGAAGGTCCGGATCCACTCTAGTTGTCCCGAACCATCCGACCAAACCGTCCAACCCGACCGTCCCGGAACATCCAAACGGTCCGTCCGGAAGAAGGTCCAGATCTCCTCTAGTTGTCCCGAACCACCCAACCAAACCGTCCAACCCGACCGTCTCAGACCCTCCAAACTGTTGGTCCTGAACCATCCGAGCAACCGTCAAACCCGACGGTCTCAGACCCTCCAAATTGTTGGTCCCGAACCATCTGACCAAATCGTCCAACCCGACTGTCCTGGAACTTTCAAATGGTCCAGCCGGAAGGTCTAGATCTCCTCTAACTGTCCCAAACCATGCGACCAAACTGTCCAACCCGACCGTCCCGGACCTTCCAAACGGTCCGTCCGAAAGAATGTTTGGTTCCCCTCTACTTCTCCTGAACCATCCGACCAACGCATCCAACTCGATCGTCCCGGACCATCCAAACTGTTGGTCCTGAACCATCCGACCATACCGTCCAACCCGACCGTCTCGGAACCTCCAAACTGTTGGTCCCGAACCATGCGACCAAACCGTCCAACCCGACCGTCCCGGGACCTCCAAACTGCTCGTCCTGAAATATCCTACCAAACCGTGCAACCCGACCGTCCCGGACCTTCCAAACGGTCTGTCCGGAAGAAGGTCCGGATCTCCTCTAGTTGTCCCGAACCATCCGACAAAACCGTCCAACCCGATCGCCCCGGAACTTCCAAACGGTCCGTTCGGAAGAAGGTTCGGATCTCCTCTAGTTGTCCCAAACCATCCGACCAAACCGTCCAACCAGATCGTCCCGGAAGTTCCAAACGGTCCGTCCGGAAGAAGGTCCATATCTCCTCTAGTTCTCCCAAACCATCCGACCAAACCGTCCAACCCGACCGTCCTGGAACTTCCGCACGGTCCGTCCGGAAGAAGGTCCGTATCTCCTCTAGTTGTCCCGAGCCATCCAACCAAACCGTCCAACTCGACTGTCTCAGTCCCTCCGAAACTGTTAGTCCCGAACCACCCAACCCGACCGTTTCAGACCCTCCAAACTGTTGGTCCCGAACCATCCGACCATACCGACCAACCCGACTGTCCTGGAACTTCCAAATGGTCCGTCCGGAAGGTCCAGATCTCCTCTAATTGTCCTGAAACATCCGACCAAACCGTCCAACCCGACCGTCCTGGACCCTCCAAACTGTTGGTCCCGAACCATCCGAACAAACCATCCAACCCGACCGTCTGGAACCCTCCAAACTGTTGGTCCCGAACCATCCAACCAGACCGTCCAACCCGACCGTCCCGGGCCTTCGAAACTTTTGGTCCCAAACCATCCGACCAAACTGTCCAACCCGACCATCCCGGACCTTCCGAACGGTCCGTCCGGAAGAAGGTCCGGCTCTCCTCTAGTTTTTCCCGAACCATCCGACCAAACCGTCCAACCCGACCGTCCCAGACCCTCCAAACTATTGGTCCCAATCCATCCGACCAAAACGGTCCAACCTGACCGTCTCGGACAATCCAAACTATTGGTCCCGAACCATCCGACCAAACCGTCCAACCCGACCATCCTGGACCCTCCAAACTGTAGGTCCTGAACCATCTGACCAAATCGACCAACTCGACCGTTCCGGAACATACAAACGGTCCGTCCGGAAGAAGGTCCGGATCTCCTCTAGCTGTCCCAAACCATCCGACCAAACCGTCCAACCCGACCGTCCCGGACCTTCCAGACGGTCCGTCCGGAAGAATGTCCGGTTCTCCTCTAGTTCTCTCGAACCATGCGACCAAACCGTCCAACCCGACCGTCTCGGACCCACCAAACTGTTGGTCCCGAACCATCCGACCAAACCGTCCAACCCGACCGTCCCGGACCTTCCGAACGGTCCGTCCGGAAGAATGTCCGGTTCTCCTCTAGTTCTCCCGAACCATCCGACCAATCCGTCCTAACCCGACCGTTTCGGACCCTCCAAACTATTCGTCGCGAACCATCCGACCAAAACCGTCCAACCCGACCGTCCCGGAAGTTCTAAACGGTCCATCCGGAAGAAGGTCCGGTTCTCCTCTAGTTCTGCCGAACCATCCAACCAAACCGTCTAACCCGACAGTCTCAGACCCTCCAAACTGTTGGTCCCGAACCATCCGACCAAACCCTGCAACCCGACTGTCCTAGAACTTCCAAATGGTCCGGCCGGAAGCACTAAATCTCCTCCAACTGTCCCAAACCATCCGACCAAACCGTCCAACCCGACCGTCCCGGACACTCCAAAGTGTTGGTCCGGAATTATCCAACCAAACCGTCGAACCCGACCGTCTCGGACCCTCCAAACTGTTGGTCCCGAACCATCCGACCAAACCGTCAAACCCGACTGTCCTGGAACTTCCAAATGGTCCGTCCGGAAGGTCCCGATCTCCTCTAATTGTCCCAAAAAATCCGACCTAACCTTCCTACCCGACCGTCCTGTACCTTCCAAACGGTCCGTCCGGAAGAAGGTCCGGTTCTCCTCCAGTTGTCCCGAACCATCCAACCAAACCGTCCAACCCGACCGTCTCAGACCCACCAAACTGTTGGTCCCGAACCATCCGACCAAACCGTCAAACCCGACCGTCTCGGACCCTCGAAACTGTTGGTCCCGGACCATTCGACCATACCGTCCAACCCGACCGTCCCGAACCCTCCAAACTGTTGGTCCCGAATCATCCGACGAAATCGTGCAACCCAACAGTCTCGGACCCTCCAAACTATTCGTCCCGAGCCGTCCGACCAAATCGTCCAAGCCGACCGTCTCGGACGCTCCAAACTGTTGGTCCCGAACCATCTGACCAAATCGTCCAACCCGACTGTCCTGGAACTTCCAAATGGTCCAGCCGGAAGGTCTAGATCTCCTCTAACTGTCCCAAACCATCCGACCAAACCGTCCAAACCGACCGTCTCGGACCTTCCAAACGGTCCGTCCGAAAGAATGTTTGGTTCCCCTCTACTTCTCCTGAACCATCCGACCAACGCATCCAACCCGATCGTCCCGGACCATCCAAACTGTTGGTCCCGAACCATCCGACCATACCGTCCAACCCGACCGTCTCGGAACCTCCAAACAGTTGGTCCCGAACCATCCGACCAAACCGTCCAACCCGACCGTCCCGGGACCTCCAAACTGCTCGTCCTAAAATATCCAACCAAACCGTGCAACCCGACCGTCTCGGACCTTCCAAACGGTCCGTTCGGAAGAAGGTCCGGATCTCCTCTAGTTGTCCCGAACCATCCGACAAAACCGTCCAACCCGATCGCCCCGGAACTTCCAAACGGTCCGTCCGGAAGAAGGTCCGTATCTCCTCTAGTTCTCCCGAGCCATCCGACCAAACCGTCCAACTCGACTGGCTAAGTCCCTCCAAACTGTTGGTCCCGAACCACCCAACCCGACCGTTTCAGACCCTCCAAACTGTTGGTCCCGAACCATCCGACCAAACCGACCAACCCGACTGTCCTGGAACTTTCAAATGGTCCGTCCAGAAGGTCCAGATCTCCTCTAATTGTCCTGAAACATCCGACCAAACCGTCCAACCCGACCGTCCCGGACCCTCCAAACTGTTGGTCCCGAACCATCCGACCAATCCGTCCTACCCGACCGTTTCGGACTCTCCAAACTATTCGTCGCGAACCATTCGACCAAACCGTCCAACCCGACCGTCCCGGAAGTTCCAAACGGTCCATCTGGAAGAAGGTCCGGTTCTCCTCTAGTTCTCCCGAACCATCCAACCAAACCGTCTAACCCAACAGTCTCAGACCCTCCAAACTGTTGGTCCCGAACCATCCGACCAAACCCTGCAACCCGACTGTCCTAGAACTTCCAAATGGTCCGGCCGGAAGGTCTAGATCTCCTCCAACTGTCCCAAACGATCCGACCAAACCGTCCAACCCGACCGTTCCAGACCTTCCAAACGGTCCGTCCGGAAGAAGGTCCGGTTCTCCTCTAGTTCTCCCGAACCATCCGACCAAACCGTGCAACCCGACCGTCTCGGACCCTCCAAACTGTTGGTCCTGAACCATCCGACCAAACCGTCCAACCCGACCGTCCCGGGCCCTCCAAACTGTTGGTCCCGAACCATCCGACCAAACCATCCAACCCGACCGTCCCGGACCCTCCAAACTGTTGGTCCCGAACCATCCCAACCAAACCGTCCAACTCGACCGTCCCGGGCCCTCCAAACTGTTGGTCCTGAACCATCCGACCAAACCATCGAACCCGACCGTCCCGGACCCTCCAAATTGTTGGTCCCGAACCATCCGACCAAACCGTCCAACCCAACCATCTCGGACCATCCAAACTGTTGGTCCCGAACCATCCGACCAAACCGTCCAACCCAACCGTCCCGGACCCTCCAAACTGTTGCTCCTAAATTATCCGACCAAATCATGCAACCCGACCGTCTCGGACCCTCCAAACTGTTGGTCCCGAACCATCCGATCAAATCGTCCAACCCGACCGTCTCGGACACTCCAAACTGTTGGTCCCGAACCATCCGACCAAACCGTCCAACCCGACCGTCTCGGACCCTCCAAACTGTTGGTCCCGAACCATCCAACCAAACCGTCCATCCAGACCGTCCCGGAACTTCCAAACGGTCCGTCCAGAAGAAGCTCCGGATCTCCTCTGGTTGTCCTGAACCACCCAACCCGACCGTCTCAGACCTTCCAAACTATTGGTCCTGAACCATCCGACCAAAACCGTCCAACCCGGCTGTCCTGGAACTTCCAAATGGTCTGTCTGGAAGGACCAGATCTCATCTAATTGTCCCAAAACATCTGACCAAACTGTCCAACCCGACAGTCCCGGACCTTCCAAACGGTCCGTCCGGAAGTAGGTCCGGTTCTCCTCTAGTTCTCCCGAACCATCCGACCAAACCATCCAACCCGACCGTCTCGGACCCTTCGAACTGTTGGTGCCGAACCATCAGACCAAACCCGACCGTCCCGGAACATACAAACGGTCCATCCAGAAAATGGTCCAGATCTCCTCTAGTTGTCCCGAACCATCCGACGCGACCGTCCCGGACCCTCCAAATTGTTGGTCCCGAATCATCCCACCAAATCATGCAACCCGACCTTCTCGGACCCTCCAAACTGTTGGTCCCGAACCATCCGACCAAATCGTCCAACCCGACCATCTCGGATGCTCCAAACTGTTGGTCCCGAACCGGCCGACAAACCGTCCAATCCGACCGTTCCGAAACTTCCAAACCGTCCGTCCGGAAGAAGGTCCTGATCTCCTCTAGTTGTCCAGAACCGTCCGGCCAAACCGTCCAACCCGACCGTCCTGGACCTTCCAAACGGTCCGTCTGGAAGAAGGTCTGGTTCTCCTCTAGTTCTCCCGAACCAACATACCAAACCGTTCAACCCGACTGTCTCGGACCCTCCAAACTGTTGGTCCCGAACCATTCGACCAAACCGTCAACCCGACCGTCCCGGAACTTCCAAATGGTTCCGTCCGGAAGAAGGTCCAGATCTCCTCTAGTTGTCCCCAACCATCGAACAAAACCGTCCAACCCGACTGTCTCAGACCCTCCAAACTGTTTGTCGCGGGGATTTCGCGGCAGTATTCATTTGTAGTAGGTTATGGGGGGACGTGTATGGAAGATTCAGGCGGTGCACACAAGAACTTTTACCCAGGTTCAGGCCCTCCAATGGCGGAGGTAATACCCTAGTCCTGCTGTATGAATTACTGGTCTTGCGTGAAAAAGAGAGTACAAGAGGTTGAAGATGAAGCTAGAGCTGACCGATCTCCCTGCCCCTTCTGCATGGGGTGCCTTATATAGGCTTGTACATCAGCCGACTCGCCCAGTCGGTTGAGCTACAGTAACTGCCCAAATTAAATAAGATATTTACATCGTGTAACCGTCCGAGTAACGCCAGTCTTCATGTTGGACGAAACGCATGTCTTGATGAGTCGTAACGCCCGTCTTGATGGCACCCGGACGTTGTACTGTTGCAGGCCTTTCTTGGGCCTTCTTCCGAGTGGGCCTCCATAGAGCTCTCCGAGTCTATTGGGCCGACTCGTTGTGCTGGGCCTACCCGGATGGGCTTCCCTCGTCAGTAGCCCCCGAGTGCTTCGAGGTCTCGACACGGATGCCGACTGAGGAGCAGGTTGTGCGTGCCCGAGTCACTAGTGGAGAGACCTTGATGGACTCCCATGATGCCTGTAAAAAGGTTAGATTTATGCTAAGTATTAGGAATTCGGTGATACCCGTGCTTTCTGGCTGGGGAAGTTGGCTTGTGGCCTTCCGGGAGGCGTATCATGAATTTCGAGCGAATCCGAAATAGCGTCTGGCATATCCGAGTGGACGTTGCCATCTTGTGCCCGCGGGGGGAACGCCTTCGATCTTCAACTTCGAAACCGAGTCCTTAAACTCCGGCATTGAACTCTGAATCAGTGAGCCATTTTGCGCCGCTGTGGCATCCGGCTCCGATTCAGGGATCATGTTGTTCCGCTGTGGATACCGGGTTCGTTCTTAGCTTGGGTGTTGCCGAGTGACCTGCAAACCCTGTTGGGTCGATCATCAGCACCCTTTCGCAGAGCTAGTCTGCCTCCGAGTTTAGCGGCTTGTGCGCCTCGGAATTGTTTGATCGAGTCGATATAACCCATGACGTGTCCCAGTAGGCCAAGCCGACCGTTGATTCAGTGCCTGAGCGTGATCCGACTCGGACTGAGACGAACCCGGTCGAAGCCGACTGGAGTCACAGTGTTGTCTTGACTGTAATGTCGCGTCAGCATTTAATGCGCGCAGTCGGTTGGACAGAGTGCCCGCAGCGCAATGATTTCGCCTCGAGTCGCGCATGAAGCATGCCCGAGACATCCGCTGCCGCTGCTCTGACTTCGCGCGACATCCGAGGCGACGACCCATCATGACTGCACCCGAATCACGCGGGCGGCGCGCACGGGACGGAAGCTGACGTAATGCCTGCAGGTCACGTCGCCTGGGGTGTTGTGTCGTGGCGAAAAAAGCGCCCGAATCCCGCGGGTTCACGCGCGCGGGACGGCAGTTGCCACGGCGGTTTCCCACCACGTCGGACGCACGACTGCCGGCGGTTGGACTCCCTCAGCCTATAAAAGGGGATTTTAGGGCTGCCGAGTTCTCATCTGCCTTCGTCTTCCTCGCGCTCAAACCCTTCGCCTCTAGAGCTCCGCCACCGCGCACTTGTTCCCGAGGGAAAGAACTCGCTCGCCGCCGTCGTTCACCAGCCGACGGTCATGTCTCGCGCCAACAAGGGCAAGAAATCCGATGCTTCCTCCTCCGCCGCCGCCGACGGGTGGAAGAAAGGGGATTGGGTCCCCTCAGTCGTCACCGACCAGCTCCTCATTGGATTCGCCAACGTCGGCTTGCTGCCCGCCCCGCACCATCGGCAACTGGCGGGCGCCGTACCAGGAGGAGAAGCCCGCTCCGCATGAGCATGAGCGCGTAATGCTCATCCCATTCATGGAGCGGGGCTTGAAGCTGCCGCCGCACGACTTCTTGCACGGCCTCCTCTTCTTCTACGACCTCCAACTCCATCACCTGAGCCCCAATGGTATTCTGCACATTGCGTGTTTCATCACGCTGTGCGAATGCTACTTGGGGACTCGGCCTCATTGGGGGCTGTGGAAGAAGATCTTCACGGTGAAGGCTCAACCCATCAAGGCTGGCGACCAACTGTCCGTCTGCGGGGGAGCCGGAATCCAGGTCAAAGCCGGCGCCAAGTACTTCAAGCTGCAGCTTCCGGATACCGTTCGGAGGTGGCAGGACGGGTGGTTTTATTGCCCGGATGAACGCACGCCGACTGGCCACGAAGGGCTCCCCCCGTATGCTGAAGGTCCTCCTGAGTGGCTGAAACGTTGGAGCGCCAAGCCTTCCAGCGAAGAGATGACCGAAGTCGACCGACTCCTGAAGAGGATCGCAAGACTCCAGGAGAAGGGACTCACGGGCCCCGACCTCATCGCCACTTGGCTGACTAGGCGCATCCAGCCTCTTCAAGCTCGGGCGCACCCGATGTGGGAGTACTCGGGCAACCACGACTCCACGAGGGTGTCAACCGAAGATCTTTCGGACGACATGTTCTCGGAGCTCTTCAAGAATCTGACGAAAGAACGAACGGGGCTCACTCGGGCGCCACATGTGACTCCGTACTCGATTGCCAACCCCCCGCCGGCTGTAAGTGACTTGTATCCCGAGTCGGACTCTTGAATTTTATTGTTTGCTTGCTTCTGCTAACACCAAGTCTTTCGATGCTGCAGAACTACCCCAACTTCAACTCCATGCCGCCTCTCCCCGAGCAGAACTCGGCTCCGGCGGCGCTGGATGACGCAGAAGTCGACGAGGAAGCCCCCGAAAGTGGCATCCAAATCGACTCGGATACCCGACCAAATCGTCCAACCCGACCGTCTCGGACGCTCCAAACTATTGGTCCCGAGCTGTGCGACCAAA
>JAGXJF010005832.1:0-83844 GCA_019208055.1 Stipa capillata | reverse complement strand
TGGCATTTGCATGTTTCTTTCTCTCTATTCTCCCTTTTTTTTATTCTTTTGATTCTTCTTCCTCTTTTTCTTTATGCCAAGATCTTATAAGACTAACGTTTGTTGATTGCTTGGGAAAGATGTTCTAAGTAGCATAAGTGTACAAGACCCTAGCAATCATCAATGAAATAGTCTTAATAGGATCAAAGTTTTCGCAATAGGTAAGACTGGCTCACAAAGAAGTTGCAAGGAAGAAGGGCCCTTTCGGAGATTTTACCTTGCTTGTAGAGGTTGGTGCCAAAGATGATGGCCTAGAGCTCGTTGTTAGCTTCGAAACGAGTCTAAGGTCACTGAAAACGGACACCGGATGTGGAAGTTATGCCCCAAATGGTAAAGCTGCTGCATCCAGTTTTGGTAAATCCGGACTGTCCGGGTTAAGGGTGCAATCGGTTCGGATAGTATCCGGACCGTATCCAGACCGAAAGGTTCGAATAGCTTTTTGGATAGATTTTTCGAATATCCATCGAATATGGTATCGGATACGGATAGTATATACCGGATACGGATACGAATACAGTTTGGACAGTATACGACCGTATCCGATACTATCCATATATATCTGGTTATTATCCGAATACTAATCTGGATAGTATCCGGCCCAACATGATCATCCCATGGGCCAACCGTTAACTTGTAGAATAAAAGAAAATATTGTGCTTGTAATAGGATTTGAACCCACCACCTCTTGATAGAGGTCTAAGCTTACATACCACTAGGCTAGCATGCCCCTTATAATTTAACATGTATGCAACTCTTTATTTATAAGTGTTAATAAGAAAAGTCCAACCCAAAGCCCGAGGACGAGGTGACGAGTTAGTTGTCACACCCCAATTTTCCAAAACCCAAAAATTAGGGCTTTCAAAAAACTTTTTGTTAATAACGCTAACGGAAATATACCTGATTAAAAACTTTAACTCAAACCCTGCTAAACCCTAAGGCAAAGCAAACCAACAAAACCCTAAAAATGAAATTCGACCCCAGAATTCCAATCAACATGCCAAGACCTTCCTTCCTCTTCGGCACGACACGTACGTCACCTTCCTCCCAAAACCTGACCTGACACATCACCGGATGCACAAAACCCTAAAAACACGACTCGTGATAAAAAGACTCGAACCAAGGCGATATGACCCTGCTTAAACCCTAATGCCCCGCATACACCTTTTCGGGACCCAGAAGCCCTAGAAACCAGTAGGTGACCTAATAACCTAAAGTAGGTGATCGGTATGAACAACAATTCCTAGGGAAGCATATATGTTCCCCTGACTCCAAAACCTTAACGTTATCCTGTCTCGGCAAACTCTAGATGATGTATACGCTAACCCTAGCCCCCTCCGCCGCGACAAATCTATAAACCCAGGCACTAAGACCATTGATCACCATGTCCTGGTCCCTCTTGTCTCCGACACCACATACCGCTTTCTTTTTCAAAACCTACCCCGACGCATATACACCATATACACAAATCCCATTATCGCCCTCTGGACGAATCAGTAAAACCCTAAAGACGGCATATGGACGTACTAACTAAACCAAAGCACTATCATTCTTTTGAAGCCTTAACCTGACACAAATGCCCTTCCGTGCCTCGACACCCCAAGATCCTAAATTCCAATTCCTTAAACAACTTTCCCTCAGACGGAAATCCTAAAAGTCTTATCACATGCACTTTCTTCATCTTAAGAATTCTACAAAAAAATTACAGAAAGCACATGATAACAATTTACATCAAAATATGAAATAACATAAGGGGCCCAGTACAAATATTTTTAGAATCTTGCAAATTACAATTTAGGGCCTAAATGGACATTGAACTATAACCCTAGCCCTTCCAAATCTGAAAATTCCATAAAATTACAAGACCCTCCTCTTGGGACCAGAACACCGATTATGCAAAAATACAGACATCGCTAGTTCCAAAACATTTCAAGGACACCATCAAACACCTCTGCCTTTTTCCTTATTTCAAGAAAACCGAGTCTAGCCTTATCCAAATCACTCCAAAAATTTTCTAAACCTTCTTCCATACCTCCAGAACCTACGCAAAGCTGACCTCTCCAGAAAAATCTATTTGGGGTGCTCAAGTAGCTCAATGCCCCTCCATGCCAACATTGGCATCAATGTTGATCAACCACCTGTGCTATGCTTCGGTGCCTAACACCCGTAAACCACGCTCACACCTCACCCAAGCATCCCCGATGCCATAAACACGTCTACACACGACCAGGCACCTCAGGACGTGCGAGTGCCGCTCACAGGCATGCTCTGGACGCGCCCTGACACGGCATGGGTGCGCGCCCCGCCCCAGTGTCAGCGCCATGCCGCCCCGCGTCTACCGCTGATTAAAGCACCGCCCAACCCGCCGCAGTGCGCCACGCCACCCTCTCGTCGTCGATTCACATGCGCACGGCAGCGCACACCGCGCCACCCGCTGCTGCCATCCGCGCCATTGCTGACATCGAGCGCACCAGCGCCGCTCGCTGACAGCCCCGCCGCATACCCCGTCGTTCGCATCTGCCACCCGTCGCTGGCAACCCGTGCCGCTCGTCGATTGCCTGCCGCCCGATGTTTTCCCGTGCACCACGACTTCCTCCGCTGGTCCCTATGACACTGGCGTCGCCCAATCGTCCTCGCATGGTCACATCAGGGAGCTCGGGTGTATCCAGCGACTGTCCGAAGCTCTCTTCACCGCCCAGCCTATAAAGGTGCATCCCAAGCGCCCTCAGCACCTCACCGAACTCAATCCCTTCCTTGGAGTACCCTGCCGCCACCCAAGCTTAATCCCAAGCCACCCTTTCTCCTTCCTTCGCGTGAGGCCCTCTCTGCTACCTGTCTGCCAATACCAAGGGTCCTAGTCCACAGTGGATAAATCCTCCTCTGCCATTGCATTCCCCATCCCACCGCGATTCCCTTCCCTAGATCAATTTCTGGGATCGCCCACCACCGTCATTTGCCCTAAACCTCACCGGAGCTTTGCTCATCGTCGGCGCTACCATCGGGGAGCAGGCGGAAAACTCACGCAAGCCATCTAACCGGTAAGCCATCCCGAGCTGAATACCCCAAAGCGGTAAACCCCCCTAGCGCCACTGACGCCTGGGCCCGATGCTCCCGCGCGGCCCACCGCGTTAAGCGGCCGCGCCCCGAGCTCTTCTGTTTCCTCCTCAGAGGAGGAGCCTTTTCCCCGTAAAGAAAGCGTAAGACCAACTAAACCCTCCGGTTTTTATTCTAGAATAGATTTCCCTTTTCGGTTCAACCGATTCAGCACCATTAGCCCGGTTCTCTTAAACATTTTTCTGATTCTGGAAACTCTAAAACTTTTAGAAACTTTATGCTCAGGTAGATTTTCAAAATAAAAATCTAATTATACCAAAACAGTAAAGAACAGAGTAATGCATGAATGTTTAATATTTTCAATTATAAGGATGTTCGAAAATAAGATTTAAAAGTCTATCCACCAGAAGTATATGTATACTATTAAAAAGTATACCCGCCAGCCTCAACCTCAAGTCTCTATGCGAAGAAAATTCCGTTATGAAACTGAATAAGGCATACGGTCTAAAGTATAGTCAAAAGCAAATTGACAAAAACCCAGGTATTCAAAGTGAATCCTAAAATCCGGAAACCCCAACTCGACAAAACCTCCGAGAACCCCAAAACCCTAACTCGTTAACCCTCACCGAACAACCCAGCAGACCGGCATCTTTTCATAAGCATGTCATGATTTCGTGGAAGTTATTTGGTTCTTCCATGCATGGGCATTTATTCGACGCTTTTACCGTGTAGTCAACGGAGTGACGTATGTCCGCGAGGGAAATCCGGAGACACCGCCATCTCAAGATCAGAACCAGGATTCGCCAGGCAAGCTCTTCTTCTTTGATCATGTTGAATCCCATGATTGCAAAATAATTATTTTATTTATGAAACATGCATGCTATATGTTAGAAACCGTTATTTATGTAGCAATAGTTATAACCGATATGATAGAAAACCCTAGTCCGTTTCCGTTTCCTTGTCACCCTAAGGACTATATTTATTCCGAAGAAAGTATCGGGAAATCTAGCGGTAGTATATACATATATATTGCTTAGTCCCGCTGTAGAAGAAAACTAGGTTTTCACAAAAAGAAGGGATTCCCGGTAATCTCAAAAAGAGAACAACTTGGGAATGGACTGCTGTGACCATTGAGGATGGAGTCACGATATAATCCACGGGTTGGGATGTTTTCAAACCGAAAAATAAAATGGAGATGTTTTGGATCTGGGTTAGAAATGAAGGGCGGAAGCAGGAAGGAATTCTAGCGAGCTAAGACCCATCGTGGCACTCGCGGTCCGTGCGACGGACAAGGTGTGGAGTCTTTCTCGGATCATTTAAGGACTGAACCAACCGTGCCACTAAATCAGGTTCACCCCGTACGTCCACATTTCCTTTATGGGAAGGACTTGTCCCGGTACTCTGTCGAGTGCTTGTGCCTGGACCCGCGGGTAGTAGGAAGTATGTGACTAGGTGGTTAAAGTCCTAGAGGGTCTCCACCGCATGGCGTAGGGAGTCGTCGACACAAAGATGAGAATAGTCCCATTTTTGAGTCTGCGAGACAAAAGTAAAGTTGGGTAAAACATCTAGCGGGTCCGGTTCTAGTACGAAAGCGGGTGAAAGGTCTCGTTGTACTAGCCCTGTCAGTACACGGCGCGCAGTGTACCCAGGGTGAACTACATCTTGTGGATAAAGCCGTACAACCTCTGTAGAGTGTTAAAATCTATTCGAATAGCCGCGTCCTCGGTCATGGACACAATCTGGTATGGCCACACAACTGGTTAGTCTATGAAAAGTGGGTCATGGGTTTAAGGACGCATCTGGCTGATGAGCATGCAGAGTGAGTTGTGAGAACCTCGTGTAATGCGATTACACGGGAGATGGACGCCGTTCTACCGGAGTGTAGGAACGGCTATCTAAGGAGAAAGGTGGTATTATTGGACGTCGTTCTACCCTGAGGTAGGAACGGCTATCTTTTACAGGTAAATGGTCGCTCCTGTGGCGAGCGGGCCGAATTGGCAGAAACGCTATTGTGACAGATTGATATGACTCGGTAGGGCCGAGTTGGTTTTTGGAAAAATATGCTTTTGACATCTATTTAGCTATTTCGGATGAAAACTTACTCTTCCGCACAATTATAAAACATAGGTTAGAGCCTCTTTATTGAATCCCCTGTGCATGCATATATCTATGATATCCACCCTGAAGGGGAGCTTGCGAATACATTCAATGTACTCACCTGGCTTGTTGACTTGGTCAGATAAAAGAAAGGATTACTCAGAGACTACAGTCATCAAATACAAAGGCTAGGGCGTTTACCCCAGTTAGTTGCCTGTGTGGTTCGGCATATTGATGGGCAAGCTACCACGTGTTTCTATTCCGCTGCTATTTCAATCCAGCTAATCGGCCTGATATGTATAATTAAAGACCTTGCCAAATCATTTATGTAATAAACTCGGTATTGTATGACTTGTATCAAGTATACTGTGTGTATCGGCTACTGATCCAGGGACCGGTACAGTAAACACAGGGGCTTATCTGGCCTTAAACCGGGTACACCACATTAGTCCAAGGAGGGGAGCAATGAGTGGCTTGCAAAGAAGCAGTCAGTAAAGAACTACAATAATTTTTATCATGTCGTTGCCACTCATGATCTCATGGAACTGTCTTTTTTATCATTTTGGGTGAAATAGTTATATATTGTCAAAATACTTTTGAACTTATCTTTTGTTATTCTGTAATATATCAGCCTGTATGGTTGGTTGTGCTATGTTTTTATATGCGTGTTTGTCGGCGTAGAGACGCCTCTAGCGGTGGTCCGGTTGGACCCCCTTGGGATTCGGCCAGAGGCGCAATAAGAGTTCTTCTGTGAGCCGGTGATGATTTTTTGGAGAGGAGGATCTGATGCAGGAGACACGAGATTTATCCAGGTTCAGGCCACCTCGAAGGTGTAAAACCCTACGTCCTGCTTTTGTGTGTGTATATTGGTGATTATCAGAGATTACAAAGTCCTTGGCTGCTCCAAGGGAGCTCTTCTCCAAGAGATCTAACCCTAGGGTTGTCTTCTTCACCTAAGGAAAGCTCAACTGAAAAAGAGTCTAACTGTTGCCCAACCAAAGGTTCAACCTACCAATCTTCTAACCCTTTGCATGGCCTCGGTTCTCCCCTTATATACCCGGGGGTTTACCACAGTGGCCGGAGGGTACTGCTAACGACGTGGGCGCAACAGGGCTGCCACGCCTTCATTTAATGCGCGGTGTAGACTTCCGCGCCGGACGTCTCCTCGCCGCGCCTCGAAACAGGGACTCTGACATCTTTATGCCCGGCGGGTCCCGCGGACGGAGACTTACCGGGCTTCTTCTGACAGAGTTGGTGAGACACCCACTCCTGGGCCCCGAGTGTCAGCGACCAAACCCGCGCACCGGAGCGCGCGGGTGACGCGACACAAGGGGCGAAAAGGTTGACAGCGACAGGGGCGTGCGGTGCGGCGCGCCCGGTCGGTGAACAAAACCTGTCAGCGGGCCCACCTCCCGGCATGGGTGATAGCCAACGGGGCTTCGCCTGAGTGGGTGGGGCCCGGCCTGACCGTCATCATGCCCTCACAGGACTTAGGTTTCCTGTTGAAATGACAGGTATTAAATGCCTCTGTCAGAGCTGAAGCTTGTTGGAGAAGCTAACCGCTCGATGACGTACCCGGAGGAGGGCCCCACGGGGAGACACGACAACCCCCGAGCACTTCGGCCCCGAGCAGTTCCTTCACTGGGAGGGGCGCCAGCTGTCCCAGGCTGCCCCCGGGCGACCTCGAGCGCTCGGGGAGCACTTGTTGGAGGGCCGCTCGGGGTCCCTTACGGGGGGGAGCTCCAGGAGGAGTGCTCGGGGGGACATCCCGAGCACTCCCCTGGGCCCCACACCTCTCAGGACGCCGGGCGCTCGGGAAAGGGGCCCGAGCGCTTCCTTGATTCCTGGGCCTTGGACTCTCGGGAGCCCAAGGCACCCTTCTGTTCGCTCGCGCAAGATGCGATGCCCGAGGAAGGCCCCCGAGCACTTAGGCTTGACCGCCGGACCCACTTGACAGCCGGGGCAGGGCCTACACCGACCCGGCCGCCACGTGTCTCGCTCCGCGGCATCTGATTGGCCTCCACCGGCGGTTCGGGGGACCCTGGGCCCCATTCCGCCGACAGTGTTATATGAATTATATCTTTCATGCGATATCCGACAAAATATTCGCTACCGTACCGAATTTGATAGGTATTCGTATCGTATTTGTTACCAATATTATTCGTGTTCGTATTCGTATCCAACACTATCCGCTCCGATACCGTATTCGAGTAAAAATATGAAAACAAATATGGTTTATGAAGTATCCGATCGTATTCGATCCGATTGCACCCTTAGTCCGGGTTGAATCCGGAGGGTCCGGCCGCCCGGACTGTCTGGGTGAAATCCGGGACTGTCCGACCGGTGAACAGAGGAGCAGATCTGCGACACGGGCGGACCAAAATCCACCAAATCGGAGGGGCAAACAATGAAATTGGCCAAATTAACGCAAATGGAGGTTAGATCAATAAGTATAGCAAAGATCTAATGGATCAAAACTAACCAAATCTCACTCAAAACTCTGAATTGCATCTAGATTTCAAATCGGGCTCTTTTTGTGGGATTTTGAAATAGGCAAAAAAACCAAAACAAAACTAGCAATTGGGGGTAGGGAAAGAAGGGGATACAAATCCAAACCGTGGAAACCTTGAGTTCTGATACCAAGTTGATACGGTGGCCCTCGATCTTCACAGATTGGATTGGATAACTAGGAAAGCCTAAATGGAATCCCATCCCAACAACAAACTCCAATGGGAAAGTCTTTGGGAACTAGGAACCAATCAACAATTCCTCTTGATGAATACCGCATTTACCACTCGGAGGCACGCGCCGATCCGTACAATCCACAAGGGAAAGCAAGGCCTAGGGTGAAACTCCAAATATAGAGGGATGAAACCATAGATTAGGAGCAAAGCTCAACTATGTTCTAAATAACAAGTCTGAAAATCCTAATTAGTGGGGGTACGGTATTTATATGTTTAACCCTCCACTTAAGAGATACATGAGCCTTGGCCCGTTTTCTGCGCGCAGGCAGATCCGGATTGTCCGGATTGGGGCCGGGTCCGGGCTGACCTCTGGGACTTCCAGAGAAGATCCGGACCCTCATCCGGAGTGTCCAGGTGGGAGGTCCGGAACTTCCAGAGAAGATCCGAACCCTCATCCAGACAGTCCGGGCCTTCATCTTCAGTGCACGTCCGGAGGGTCCGAGGCAGCAGTCCGGACGTGGCTGGGCTTGGTACTTGGAGCCTCTATCTTGCTCCGTTCACTGTCTACCTTGGGCTTGGTGCTCTAAGTCTATCTCTTGATTCCTTTGTCTCCCACCTTGGTCGGTCCTTCATACATTGGCAAGCATAGAATCAACGCATTAGGTAGCATACTATTCAAGGTAGGATTAGATGGACACGTGTAAAAGAAAAGATTCATCTTTTCATGCTATGTCTTAGCAACATATGAGTTCATACACGTGTCACTTGAAGTTGAATTGCTTGATGACGTGTTATTCATGGATGCTCCGCATCAATGTCTTAGCTAGTTCACGCTTGATCTCAAATAGGGTAACGTCTGTACCGCACTGTGGAGGACCCGTTCCAGGCGATCACCCATGCAAACCATGCTTGCAGTCATTGGTACATGCTAACCGAGACGAGTAGATCACCTGAACCCAGTAAAGCTGTTGACTGCCTAGATCAGATAAAACGGCCACAGGCCACATACATAGTCTACTCTGCGTGACACACAGTGGATGGCCTATATTTGCATTGGCGTGAATGGAGGTACCACGGGCCGTCCCAAACGCTACCCGTGACAGAACCAGGAGCCCATACCACACTTAATTAATAGTCAATGGCGTGCATGCATGGACATGCCCTGCTGATCCTGCACGTACCATTCGTCCGTTTTTTCCCCTCGTTGTGATCAGAGAAGCAAACTGAGGAAGCCTGTTTATTCAGGAAATCCAGACCGATCCTGCGATGCCAGACAAACAGAGATGGTGATTAATTCGATTAGTACTACTCGCCAGGATAGCAGGTCCGAATAAACGAATCAACTGTGCAAGCTACAAAGCTAGGGGAGTGCACATTTCAGTAGTTTCCAACGTCTCGCAGGAAAGTGCAGAGGTGAGAGAACTGTATGCGTCCTGTGTGTTGTGCACAGTGGTAGCGTGTGGCAGGAACCAGAAGCGTGGCGCGCGGCTGTTCTTTAATCCCTGCCTCGTCAACTGAAGCCACCAAAATCAGGAGATTTTGCGGTCAATGTGGTAGTACCGTACCTGTTTAATGAAATATTTTTCTGCTCCAGGCTTTCAGCGTTTCCCGAGATGCCGGCGAATATAATAGTACTACTCGCAGTCCCGCACTGGCCCTTTTCTTTACGTCATGTTTTAACGAGCTAAAATATGTCTTATGTATATATATATATAAAAGTAAAAAATTAAATAATTTGGATCTCAATATACTCTCTCCGTCTATAAATGTAAGACGCACGCGGAATTTTAGGTTCAATTTTAATCAAGAATTAAACCAATACTATTGAATTATAAAATATAAAAGTGATACCATTTGAAAATATATTTGAATATGAATCCAATGGTATTATTTTTGTGTTATATAACTTAATATTATTGGTTTAATTCTTGGTCAAAGTTGAACATTAAATTTCGTACACGCTTTACATTTGTGGACAGAGGGAGTATTACTCTCTCCGTCCATAAATGTAAAGTGTGCATAAAATTTTAGATTTAACTTTGATCAACAATTAAACCAATACTATTAAATTATATGACATAGTAGTGGTATCATTGGATTCATATTCAAACGTATTTTCAAATGGTATCACTTTTGTATTATATAATTTAATATTATTGGCTTAATTATTGGTCAAAATTGAACCTAAAATTACATGCACGCCTTACATTTGTGGACGAAGAGAGTATTACCTTTTGGCTTTTTCTAGAAGTGAATACAAATCTATTTTTAAAAGAAAAAAGCGAGTACAAATCCCAAGTCATCAGTAATAGAAAGCACAGTGCAAGAAATTGAGTATGGTGGTGATCTTTTTAGCTAAAATTTTGTTTAAACTTAGTTATAGCAAAGTTAGCTTTTAAACAAATATATTCTAAGATCATGTTTAGGGAGGCGTCGAAGGCTTCGTAAAGACCATAGCCAACTAAATTTTTACATACTGTTTTAAAAGTCGTATGAGACATGAAATGCTATTACTGACTTTATTCTATAAACGGTTTAAAAAGGGGCTAAGATGATCGCAGGATGTGGCCCATGAAAAATAGAGATTGATGTCATCGGCAAGGGCCATAGCCAATTGATTGCCAGAGCCGCACCCGGGGTCTACCGTGTCGTCAGAGGAATTGAAAGACACGGATGAAGAATTAAGGAGACCTCCCTCATGTCTGAGCCGTAGATTCGTGATGACCTCAATGACTCACCGGGCTCGACTTCTTTATTCGAGCGGAGAAGCATTGGCTGCCGTAAAATCTGAAGTTGTTGTCAACAACCATCTGATCTGATGCGGCGGCGGACTCCACGTGGTTATCCGTAGACCGTCTCGGTTGTCGTGCCTTGAAATTCGAATCTGGCGCAAAAAACGCATTCCATGGAAATGAACCAGCGACGACCTAAAAACGTGTTTTTATGCGTGCCGTGATCGGATCGGATCCGATCGAGAGAGAGAGAGAGAGAGAGAGAGAGAGAGGAGAGAGAGAGAGAGAGAGAGAGAGAGAGAGAGAGAGAGAGAGAGAGATCGGATCGTACCTGATATGATTTGTATTCGCTGATTCACATTCACATGCAGGCCAATAGACCGATCGAGCTGGCTTCATAGACATCGCTCCAAATCCACGGTGTCATTATTCCTCGTTTATCAGTGATTTGTCGTCGTCATGGCGACAGTGTTGACGATTAATTTATCCGATAGTCCTGTAGTATCTCAAAGCAACGTACGTCGGCAGCGAGAGCGGATGCGTACAACTGCCAAAGAGATGCGAGGGGAGATCGAGGTGGAGGCGGCCCCAAGGCCCCAGCTGTGCACCGCACGCATCCAGAAACTTATTTTCTTGAGAGTAACCCACCCAGAAACATGTTTCAGCGAATCCTGCCGTGCGTGGCTCGTTGGGCCACCGGCCGTAGCTTGGGGTCGCACCGAAACGTACGGTGTCGGGCTGCTGCAACGAGGCCACTGGTCTAGCTCGGTTTGTACGGTGCCTCCGCCTACTGGCCGTCTCCACTTTCCACGGCTGTGGCCGGCGAGTGCTGGACCCTGTCGCTCGTCGTTGCTTAGGCATGGCTCGACGGCGGCGCGCATATGGCGATGGAACCCATGCCGCCACCGCGGGCGGATGACAGGACAAGAATGTATATACTACGTGGCTAAGCCTCAGTTATGGTTGCTGTGTTGAACTATGTTGAGGTGAGATTTAGTTACTTGGTATTTTTTTGCTAGTTATAGTAAAAAACTTTGTTACGTATGAAAAAATGCTTTCAACTAACTAATACATTCATAAATATGAATAGATGAATGCTTTTGAAAAACCAGCACAATGCCAAACAAAGTCTAAATGCCTCTATGAGCATCCATAATGTGTATAAAAAATAGTCTTAAAGAATCTAATGGAGCTAAGACCTAGTTCAACACTATGAGTAAGAGGGTCACGTTGTAAATAAGGAGATCTTAGTTAAAATCATAAGTCCCAATTTATAAAAGGGGAAACATAGATAAGAGAAGAGATTACATGTCAGAAGTGATCAAAAGGAGAGAGAGGGAGCAAGCTGTAAGAAAAGAAGTGATATTCTGGTTAGAAGTGGGTTCCACCATGCACTATAACAAAATTGATACTGTGGTTAATTTCAATAAAATTGAGACCGACCACCAAAATTGCAATGACCTTTTTGTCTAGAAAGATGTATGCAAAATGCTTACTTTGTTGGTTGTAAGTTGTCGGTGAAAATCTTACGACACATGTTGTTCGGCAAAAAGAGTGACCGGTCCAATAGTTATTGAAACCGGACAGGCGATCGACCTAGTGATCATCTCGCTTCAGCTATTCACCGGTTTAAACGGTCCAATGGCGGTTCAAAGAGACATAGCAACATAACTATTTTCTCTACTAGGGGTTAGAAATTTACGCTTAAATGGACTAATTTCTCCACCTTAGGCAAGAAACATGTGTGGTTCAACTTGTCACATGGCTAAAAGCACTTCTAGACAATTTTGACTTGTATATAAATCAGTTTAAGTTTAACTGCTTATAGAAACTTTAGTTTGAGAAGCCCTGATAAGCTTATATTCTGTTCTAAATTGCTTATAAAATTTAAATTTATTGTATGTCATGAATAATGTAAAATTTATATTATCTTTGGACTTGTTCATGGTCTGCTTAATTGATATAGCATTTTTTTGTTTCAAGATAATTAATAACGATGCGAAAAAGGGAAATCATGTAACTTTGTTCAACATATTTTTCACGGTGCAAAATTCAGCCATAAATTCAATGTACACTCAGTTTCAGTTTTAACCTATAAGAAGTGCATCAGGGTTGCCAAGCTGTGAATTATAATCCTAGAGTCTACTCTAATAGCATCCAGTGATGAACAATAATCAAAACACAGAAATGATTGTTTCAACAATGACGCAGTATGAGAGTAACACAGAACAAAGCTTACGTATGAAGGTTCAAGTGGTCACTACTCGGAAATTTTCATTTACGATACAAATCCATCATTTGGTCACTGCTAGTGCATAGTTTTTATCCGCTGTAACTCTCAAATTGATGCCAACAAATGAATAGGATAACCACGCATAATGTGCATGTGATGTGCAAGGTTGAGCTGAGCAAAATCATATAGAAGAGCCAAAAATTTACTCGGAGATCCTTCTCTTCGATTTCAGTTTTCTGCCTATCCTTATACACCTTAATTCACAGGGGAAAAAAAGTTACATCGATGAACATGAACTCAGCATCTCAAAAGAGAATCAAACGAAAATTTCTCAGATCTGCAACGCATGCATGCATGCATCGATCAGCAGCATGCATACAAAGCCTGGAAGGGTGGCATGCAAGCACGGAGAGCTCCTCCACGCCCTGGCGCGCAGCGGGAGCGTCTCCCGCGCCCTCTCCCTCGTTCTCATGCCGCGCTGCTGCTCGAGTGATGGGAGCCATGGGAGACCGCATTGTCACAGAAGCCGACGTCGATGCCAACGCCGTGGACGCGATGACAAATCCTGTAGTTTTGCGGTGAGCGCCTATCCTCGTGGAACTCCACGACGGCTCGTCCAAGCGCCACGGCCTCAACAACGGCAACCTCACGGCCTTGACACGACGGCAGTGGGAGGCAGGTGGCCGCCGAATCTAGAGGGGGAGGCGGAAGGATGGTAGCTCCTGCCGAAGTTCGATGGTTGACAGCGGTAGAAGGCCTAGATCTTGGTGAGGAGAAGTGGAACTGCATGGAATTAGACAGACTGGCGGAGGAAGGAGGGGCGGAGGTGGCGACCTTGGGAAGGAGGGGGCTAGCAACTGCTGGATTTGGAGGCGGAGGATGTGCTGCTTGGACAGGCGGAGAAGGGGCGCAAGAAGCGACGGGAAAGGACAACGACGAGAGGATCTGTTGGGAGACGGCGTGGCGGCGCTCGATCTCCTCTCTGGCGAGAGCAAGGCGCTCGGGGGGTCTAGGACAGGCGAATGAGGAGAACAGGAGAAATGGGCAGGTGATGGGATTTATATCAGAGATAAATATGGGTAATTTCGTTGAAGTTCGAGGGTGAAATCGGAGCAAGGGCATGCATAAGCTCCCGAAGCCTCGAAAGCGTGGCTTATCCTTGGCAACGTGAATTGGGGTGTGGTTTAAACTCACAATTATCCATAAATTTTTTCTTCTAAACAACTTATGGCTTCTTGGATCCTAAAAAAGGGTTGCTGATTGTCTATAAGTCTCGAGTTCAACCGCCGCCTCCTCGGTCCGACTGTCACCGCTAAAATGCCGGTTTAGGTTGAAATGCATGATTTAACCATGAACTGTCCGATTCACAGCCGGTTTGTCTGCGTGAACAGTCTTTTTGCCAAACCAGGCCAGGAGAGGCTCTCGTTCTGGTTTTTCTCTGGCAGACCAATGGTCCTATCTGATTTGATTTTAATAACCATGACTTGGTTTTGGTAGTCTCAGATAATATATGGGATCACCTACTACTACGCCTAGGAAATCTTAGGATGTGTTTGGTTTGTAGAATAAAGTGGAACAGAACGTAACGATTCCAGAATCTGAGGTGATTTGAGTGTTTAGTTTGAGGAATGTAGCAAAGTGGAATGGAACAAGATGGTTCCACTAGACCGAATATTCCTTCAATATGCGGAACGATGCAGTGACTCAAAAATCATCGAACCAGTCGGTTCCTCGCTCCTTCTGCTAATCACGTGACCTCACATGACTGAAAAATTATGCATCCGGTCACCCACCCCACCCTATCTCACCCTTTCCCTACTCCCGCAACCCTACCTCATTCCCATCTCGTTTCTCTCCTGTGCATAGGCAGCGGCAACGGCAGCAAAATTTGGAGCGGCAACCGGCGCAACAGGATCTGCCGCTTGTTCAGGCGGGCAGCGGCGGGAGTTGAGCGGCAGCCGGCGCTGGTATAGGCGGGCGGCGGCTGCGGAAGGCGAGAGACAGCGGGAAGGCGAGCGGCGGCTACGGAAGGCGGGCGGCGGCGGGTCCAGATCTAGGCGGGCGGTGGAGGGTCCAGGCAGGCGGTGGAGAGTCCAGATGGGCGGCGTCCAGGCAGGTGGCGGTGGGTCTAGGCCGGTGGCAGTGAGCGCTGGTCTAGGGGGTGGCGACCACGGCTGGGTGACGAGCAGAGAAAGGAAGGGCGAGGCATTGATATGTTTTTTTGCTTGTCTTCCTCCCCCAACTCAAGGTATCTAACCAATAACCTCCATTGCTCAATTCGGTGTATGCTAGATATGGGTGTTGCATGTTGATCTCGTGATATATGTTGGCAGATCTAGTGTATCTCGCTAATTCTCTATTATTACTCGTTGTCAGTGATTGCATTTTACTTGAATAGCACGATTATATGTTCATGAGTGTTGACCTCTTTGTAATTGTTGCATATGACTAGTTATGCTACTATTTGTGATAAATAAATGTTACTTGAATTATCCATAGAAAACTGTTAGTAGATTATTTTGTATATCCATTGTAGATGGTGAACAGAATGGATAGAAGGAGAAAGGTGTTGTTTATGGGAGTTGCCACATTTGTGGCTCTTTCTATGGTGGCTTTGTATCTTCAGGCTAGAATAAGGAAGAGGAAAGCACGTATCACTTATAGTCCAATGGATGAGAGAGATCAACAAAGAATCAATTATCTAAACAAAAAAATTTACAAGAATGATGAAAAATGCAAAGAATCAAATTTGGCCTTGAAAGAGTTGCTGTAGCTCTTGAGAAAGCCTGTGAGGTGGCGATGATAAATTACCTTAGGGCCTTTGGGATGACTTGGCAAGTCTTCCTGGATTTGAGGAGGGTCATCTTTCTCACTACTATGTTTATCTTGTTAACAATCCTAAAACAGCAAGGGCATTTGCCACACTTAGTCTGTCTACAAGTTGATTTGGATGAGTAGGTATGTCACACAGAACATTGGTTTATGAAGTTCCTCTACTCTTATCAATGGTGCTGTGTGAACTTTGTATGCCCTAAGTGGTTGGTTGGAACTTTATATGAACTAAACAAGGTTCAACTTTGTATGGACTTTAGTATGTTTGAGATGTATGAACTTGGAACTTGTTTTCATGTTTTATGTCATATTTTGAGTCATGTTAGTGTGTTTGAGATTTTGATCATTGTTGTTGAAATTATAATATTTGTTGTTGCTCGAAATATAAATAAATGCTGCTGAGATTTTGAGAATGTTGCTAAAACATTTGAAGGTAACCTTACCACTCCTACATAGAGGAGGTAACTTGAACTGATCCTATACCATTCTATCCCTCCAACCAAACACTAAGCGTAACCATTTGGTTCCATTTCATCCTGCCAACTAAACCAAAACTGAAATCATTCCAATCCTCCAACCAAACAGCCAACTAGAATCATTCTGTTCCATCTCATTCTTTGATTCCAGAACCATTTGATTCTATTCCACTTCATTCTCTTATCCAAACACATCCTTACTCAGCACCACTTTCATAATCAATCTGATATTCTATGGGAGCAAGGAAGAGCATTAAAGGGATGGAGGAGTTGCGCAACTCGCGCATCCAAGAGGGTACTAATGTGATGAGATCACCAGCTAGTTAAGACCGTGGCATTTGATTTGCGAAGTCCTTTCGCGTGATCATATGGCATCTAGCACACATTGACATGCGCGTGAGCGCTCTTTACTAAAAACTTTATGAGACTAGTAAACGTGCACGTGCAACGCACGTCTCGATTGATAAAATTTGCGACTATGAAACACTATAAATTATAATGCAGATAGTATAATTTGACTATTTTTCTTTTTAAAATTAGTAATTTCCATGGGATTAAGCATATGCGACTGCGCCTGGTGTAGTGGCGACCCATCAACAATTAGCTCGAATGTAATTTGGGTCGCATTGTTCAATTCGATGACATACGCACTATCCAAACAGATCTACATATACCTCTAACTTACGTGCCTGTGTGTTATGTGCAAAAATATTAGTGAAAGTAATATATTTTTCATCTAGTAAGTATGTATTTCTCACATATTAGATAAATACCTTATCATCGATGAAGATCATCCTAAGTACTTCATCAAATTGTTGAAACCTCATGTCTACCCGAATCCATGTCCATGCCATCGGTTGATGATTGTAGAGCAATTAGATATTTGTTAGAGAATCTTATAAATACGCAAACTATCTTCGGACACCACTGACGCCCCTAGTCTTCCTTTCTCCCTCACACCAGTGCTTCTCAACCACTCGCAGTCTCCCTTCACCACAGTACCCATCCTCCCCCTGCCTCAACAACCCCGGAGGCCGACGGCTCCTCCTCGTCGCCCCGCCTGTCTGCTCTCCCCCTCCTCTTCTGGTCGTGCTTCATGCGCCCAACGCCCCGAGTTCCCCTCTGCTGACTTCGTCCCCAAACCCCGCTCACGGCCACCACTGACGGCCCGCTCCCGGCCCTGCTCACGGTCGCCGCCGCCACCGAGCTCGCCCAGCTTGGATCCGGCCTCCCGGGCGGCGGCCGCCAGCGGATCTAGCCTACCCCACCGCCGGAGCAAGTGCATCCCGCTCGGGGGAGCGCGCGCGTCCATCCAAGCTGAGGCGGGGAACAACGACGCGCCGTCGGCCTTCAACGGTAGGGTGCTCGGGGTCGCGCGGTCGACCAGAATAAAGCTCTTGATTTTGTGTAGTCTTGCTTCCTTCCCAGGATGATCTCTCCAGTCTGAAGCCCACAAGACATATTCCACGCACCAACTGGTTCAGGTCCGTGTGCTGCAGTATATCCCTTCATGTCGTGCTCCTCGCGCACAGTAGCATGCCTAGCAGTGACAACAAACCAATTCTCGTATGCAGCTGCTAGTAAAGGACTAAAGCAAGAGGCTTTCTCTCGAATGACATTTTGAAGCATCCATGGGTTGTAAAGAATGCAGATCCTTCAGGGAGTTGCATTGAGCAAAACACTCGTGCATAAGCTCTTCAGGAAGTCTAGGTATGTGTTCCATAAAAAGGCTAACTGAGTATGCATGGTATGTTTCCAATTGACATACAGATCAACCTATAATTCTGTGTTGAACTTAGACATCGTAACACAGTAAATTTGCTACCTAAGATAAATTTGAGTAATAAATTTCACATTCTGGGAATTTGGATGTTAACTTGATAGATTTAATATATATTTTGTTATAAACAGAATAATTTCACTGGGTAATGCAAATGTCTTGATATATTAGGTGATGTAATTCATAGATTTGGCAACCTAATCACAGAAGATCATTATGACAGAAAAATGGCAAGAATACTTACGGAACCAGAAGTCTGTGTTCAGCGCCTAACCCAAAAGATCTTTACTCCTTTTCTAAATAGATCACATATTTTTACTCCTTTTCTGATTTCTGAAACAGAGATGCTATTTCTGACATAGTCAAATCATATTGAGAAGCATTTTAATTAGCCTGAATACTGCTTCTCCCATGAACCCTCTAGAACATAGCTACATGGTAAACTTCACAAATTTCAGTAGCACCAATATTCCCTGCATTAACTTCCATATTTTAAATTGCAACACACGTCTCAACCAATGCATGTGGAATTTGCATAAGTACAAAAGAGTATAGTAATATTGCTTAATATTACAACTTAACATTTATTTGAATCCAAAAAACAGCTATTAAGAGATAAGTCACAACTAATTATCTCTTTCTAAAGCATCTATTTCCTGATGCACTTAAGAAAATGTCGTTCACGTGAGGGATGTTTTCTTCAAATTCATTTCCATTGTACTTCAATAAGTGTATCAAAAACTGATTCATTAATTCGTAACCATCCTGCATGTGCATTTTATGTCATTGTCATGGAGGGTCCACGTGTAAAGTGTGTAGAAATGTGCACTCGAGAATTCTCACCTTGCAAACTGGTGGTTCTAGTGCTTCACCACTCCACGAGCACATGAAATTGAAAACGAAAATAACCAGACTAGGCACTGTAGATATATGAATTATTACCTTGTCCGTTAGATAAAATAAAATAAGCTATAATGTGGTTCAAACCAAGTTACCTGTTTGGGTTTGTCGGAGCACCAACAGTCAATATGCGACGCCATACATAAATATCGTCGTTCCACTTAGGGTTTCTTACTTCAAAGGCAAGCTTAAGGTTAATGGCAATTTTTTGAATTTTAAATATATACTTCATGACTGGAGTGTGTTTAAACTGAGCCGGTATAGGAATCGAGTCCAATATAGTGACAGTTCTCGCATCCTGGTCTAAGACGAACAACATGTATTTTCTGAGGAAAGCATATGGAAATAAAATCTGCATACGATAGGCATTAGGAATACGTAAATCATGACACCAATGGACAAAGGAATCAATCTTACCAACTTGCACTTAGAGATATTGTAGTCTATTCTAGGCCAGCTATCAAACAATTGTGCCAACCGTTGAACATCAAGCCTTCCACGACGCCTCGGGTCTCGTGCGAAGTCGGACACCGTCTGAGATAGAAAGAAGGTTTAGAAATATGATGCAAAGAGTGATTATGTGATTGTAATAACTTACGCAAAACATCAGGTCCATGTAGTGAACTGGGGTATCTCTCAATATATGGAGTTCGTCGCATGCGAGTATCCGTACAGCCATGTTGAAACAATCGCCGTCCATAGATTGGTCCATCTTCAGTATGTCTTGTAATTTTTTGAGACTTAAGCTAATTGGGTATGGTTTAGAGCTTAGCACCCATTCCTTCCTGTCAAACAAAGTATAATGACATAAGAATAACTTATATGAATGCTACATATATTTTTTTGAACAAAAGTGACTTACTCCAAAGACTCAGCATCATTAATCATCATGATATGTATGCAAAGTTTGTCTATTAATTGACTGTTTGTCGGCATGATGCAAGGAGAAAGGTCACATAAGGATGTGTGGTCTTGGGTTTCCTCGAATGAGTTTGGTCGTTTTGTTCGCTTGGGAGGACTTTGCAAAGTCATGACATCTTTGGAGATTTCTTCTTTGCCTTCGATACCTTCGTGCTTTGGACTTTGTTTGATCTTATTTAGCTCCGAGTCAACCAAAATGACAGCTAATTTCTGCCTAAAATTTTTCATATCCTCCTGCAAAATAGTAAGCACAATTAATTGTAAGAGAATAATTTAACATAGATAAATTTTTGCGATCCTAACCGATATACCTGTGTAACGCGGTTAGATAGAATATTTCCTGTCCAGTATTCCATGAAGTTGACCATAAACAGCCCGCATGATGAGCTACAAGATTAAAAATATATTAACGTACACCTTTGTTTAATTTAACCAACAGGAAGGAAAAATATTAATTTTGTATGTCTTTGAGTTATTGTTCTCATCTTTCAAAGCTCTTATATCCCTCTTAAGTATCATTTTTATTGGTAAAATTGCTATGTGCCTTTTAGGTATTGTTCTCATTGGAGAAATTGGAGGTACTGCTGAGGGTGATGTTGCAGCCTTTATTCAGGTGAGAGTTTTGTTCGGATGTCCTTTTCTGTGTTACATGTTCCTTATTGCAGTTCAAGATTGAGGGCAATTAAAAAGCCATGCTATTTTACTTATTTCGAAATGCCTGCAGTAATCCTTCTAAATGTTTGACCACAAATATACTATATTTGTCACTTCAGAATATAGTAGGAGGAAGGTCATGACATACATATTTGTTTAAGCAGGTGCATGATCTTTTACATTTCTTATTGCAGTTCAACCTTGACGGCAACTAAAAAGCCATGCTATTTAATTTTTGTAGTATTTATTGAACTCCCCAATCTTCAATGATATGATCATGTGTCTACCTACCCCACAAGCCTAAGCACTAAAAGTTTAAATATTCCACATAGTACCCCATTTTCTAATACCCATTTTGGCTAGATAAGTCATTGCTTCATGTGACTCCAACTCTCTGTCATGAGCAAAACAATATGTACACTTGCATTTTCTTATCTATTCTTAACCATTTTGATTTCTGAATTCCAATCAAAACACACACAAAAAAGAGGTGAAAATAAAACTAAGAATAGGTGAGCCTTTTGCCTACCTCCAAAAAGGATGGAAAGCTATAGGAAAGTAAGAAGCAATCAGAGGCTATACATTCCAAAGAAGGATCACAAAAGAGCAGTATTAGTGAAGTTGTTGTGAGGTGATACTGATACTTATTCCCACTCCTTGCCTCTCTTCTAACTTAACTCCGAGGGAAGAAAGGAGGAGAGGGGAGGGGAGGTGAGTGAGTTTTTTTTTCCCTTCACTCCATTTGTTGCTTCCCTTAACCACTCCACCCCTTGTCTTATCCACACCCCAAATCCAGCTTGGATAACTCAGCTTTATACTCCTAACTAACGGTACATATGCATTAATTTATGGTGGCCTTAAAATGCAAATAGTAAGTTGAGTACTGCATTCATGCTAAAAAATGCCCTTGATTTCATTTTGACCATGTACATGGAAAAGGGAAGGAAATATATATAGCCTAAGTCTTGGTGTTTATATACATTCCAATAATTTACAGGAGATAATGTTATGCATGCTATAGCTTAAATAGGTTTTATGTGATGAAATCCACCATATGGATTTTGCTGAGTTAGGAGGTGTACCCATCTATCTGTGTTGCTTGATGTATATGTTCTACGATTGGCCATGTCGTAATGCGTAGGTCCTTCCACTTATGGAATTTAACTCTTTTTGTTCTGATGCAAAGTTGAGATGCTTTTCTAGTCCTCGCAACTTTTAAACGACAAAAATAAAAAATTATTAGCATTGCAGGAAAAATAAGTCAAAATCTTAATAAAAAAGGCATAAGGATGTAGTAATTACTCACCGTAGTAGTGAGGTCGTTGCGGTTCATTGTAGCACCTAGTGAGTCAAGTACCTGTATCTCACGTTTTTGGGCGTTGATAACAGCTAGGTACCAATGAAAATTTTCCACATTAATTGGAATGAAGACCTAAAGCAAATGTTGGGTTAGTTGTAGCCACAGATAGTCAAAAGTAAACAATAAGTTGAATTCATATGTAGGAAGCTAAGACTAACCATATCATGGTCCTGTCAGAATTTCTAAATTCCTAAATTAAGACTAACCATGGCAAAGATAACAATTTCTAAATTGCTGTTAGAATTCATTAGCTTTCACTTTGTCATTCTTTTTTTGGAGCTTTGACAAACTATGTAATAATAAAAGAGACGAAAACCCTACTAGCCCAACATGAACAATAAATTGAAGCAAATGTAGGAAGTTAGTCAAACATGAAAAATAAATTGAATTCAGATGTAGGAAGTTAAGACTAACCATGTCATGATCTAGATATTTATCCACTCTTCGTATGATGCTGTTACGAGCATTATCTGCTTGGCTTATCTCAATGTCACCATCTCGCTTAGTAATCCAGAGATGCATGTATTCTCTAAATACACATTTCCATCCGTCCTCTCTCGTAGATGTTCTTGAGCACTTATACAATATATGTATGCAGATATGACCTATAATTTGAAGTACAAATAATTTTAGATTAGATGTTTGTGTTAAGACTAACTGTTTTATAAAGTTGTACTTACGTCGCCATTCAAGTATATGCCATCATGTAGAAGGCAGTCGAAATCGATCCTTTTAATAAAAACATCATCGATGTCCACCAAAGTGTTTTCTTTTGGTGAGGATTTGATATATTTAATGACGGACATATCATCGGCGGTGCAGAGATAATCTGCAATATTGATGTAAATTAGTTATGAAGGAAATAATAATAATATAATAAAAGCAAAACATCGATGGACTTGTTATGTACCTTTTGAGATAACTTTTGTATTTTTCGCCGTCTTTGGTTATTATGTCTTGGCATATATTTCCCTATCTGCATCTCCTTCATCTGTATGGTATCCTGCTGCAACCCAATTTCATAAAAGTTATATTTCTGTGAACAAAAGAAGCATACAATTGAATTAAAGAAATCAAGATAATAGCTTACAGGCTCTTCATCCAAGAAGCAATTGTAATCATCATCAGTTTCCATTTTATCTGTAACTCAAAATTGTTAAAGCCTAAAGAAAAGGATAAAGAACTGAATAAGATTTCTAAAGCATGCAGAATATTTCATAAGGCTACATACCTAGATCATCATAAGTTAACTCATCTATTTTCTCTTCTGCTACTTCCTGCTGGGATGGTTGATTTATCTGCAAAGGTTCTGATAATTTATGCATCTCCTTGTCACGAGTTAACTCATCTATTTTCTCTTCTACTACTTCCTGCTGAGATGGTTGATTTGTCTGTAAAGGTTCTGATAATTTACACATCTCCTTGTCACGAGTTAACTCATCTATTTTCTCTTCTGCTACTTCCTGCTGGGATGGTTGATTTATCTGCAAAGGTTCTGATGATTTCTGCATCTCCTTATCATGAGTTAACACATCTATTTTCTCTTCTGTTACTTCTTGCTGGGATGGTTGATTTGAGCTTGCGGTCCCTTCCAACATAATCTGCTGTCGGTGGATTCTATCACACATGTAATCTACAAAAGTGAAATACAGGTTGAAACATAAAAAGGCAAGGTACGGTGATACGATTCTATAGCAATAAGTTCTAATCATTCATGTTTTTCGCAATAGGTCTTTGCTGCCTCACAATCAACATTGTTTTCTCTTTGGCAATTTTCCAATAAGTTCCAATAGTCTTTGTGTAAGGGATTCAACTCTTATCCTTTTGATATGTAAATACCACTTTTATCATTGATTCCTAAAACTTTGATCAACGTGCCGCTGCGCATTTGCCAGAGAATGTGGCAGCCAAAGATGTTCCGCTTGCTTGAGCGATCTCGAGTCTGCCAAATTAATAGTCCAGAGAGAAACTACCATTGCTATTACTTCCTTTGTTCAGCACCACCAGAGGTAAAAAATAATTCTGTTATTGGTGTCAGTTTGCTATTTATACTCTTTTGTTCAAGCTGTGTTATATATGCTATTTGTTTATGTCTAATTTGTTGTTGCAGGATATTAAAAAATACAAGCTAGCGGACCCATCTTCATTTCACTACCTCAACCTGTCATCCTGCATTAGGGTTGACGGTATCAATGACGCTGAGGAATATCTTGCCACGAGAAATGCTATGGATATGGTAGGCATCACTCGGTAGAACAGGCTTTAAACTCCGCCCTTTTCAGCAAGGATTTGCTCTTCTATGGATGCATATCACTCTTTTTTTCAAATGGCATGCTTTCTTTACAGGAAGCTATATTCTGGGTTGTTGCTGCTGTGCTTCATCTTGGAAATATAAGTTTGCGAAAGGGAGAGAGGCATCTGTAATAAAGGATGACAAATCTAGAATCCATCTTAATATAGTAGGAGAGCTCTTGATGTACGCTGATGTTTTTATTTCTCCACTTCTCTTCGAAATTTATTGCTACCTTTCACAATTAATATTTGTAATCTGTGATACATTGTGGAATGCTCATCACAGGTGTGACTGTGAGAAATTGGAGAATGCCTTGATAAAGAGGGAAATAAATACGCCAAAAGGAGTGATTACTACTACAGTTGGTCCTAGTTCTGCTACTATTAGCAGGGATGGATTCGCAAAGCAGATATACTCTCGATTATTTGACTGCTATAAAAGGCTTGATCATGTATTTTGTACTATAGGTATGTGCCTGTCCTTTCTAAGTATACAATTGTACTATTGCAGGCTTATAAATAGAATTAATGCATCAATTGGGCAAGATTCAAGCTCGAACAAATTGATTGGGGTACTTGATATATATGGCTTTGAAAGTTTTGAGATTAATAGGTGAGTAAGTAGTTCCAGAAAGAATATTTTAAAGCTAATGTGTACTAAGGAAGGAATATCTTATATGGAGTTGCTAAATCTTCTTTCGTTCTGGGACTACAGTTTTGAACAATTATGCATTAATTTCACGAATGAAAAACTCCAGCAACATTTATAACCCATATGCACCCAGTAAGTACTGATCCCCTGAAACACCCTGTAATTCCACGTTATAACCCATATGCATCTAGACGAACCTTGGCCATGTTGCTCGTGTGGATAGTGGCGCAGACTCCTTTGGACGATTGATCGGTAGAGGTTGATGGCAGGTCAGAGGCGTCCTGTCCTTGGAGAGAGCTTGGTGGAAATCAAGGCCTGGGGGCAGGGAGGAAGCAGCGCCTGCCCGCTGCAGGGGAAGGAGGCGACGGCTGCACTGCAGGGGAGGACGTGAGGCTGCACTGCATGTTTATTAAGTAGTTATCCTAGGTTTTTCCCCCCTAACTGAGCTGTTCTTGGGCTGTATGTATGTATATACTTAATAAAACTGTACGGTGGTGTGGTTAGTGGTGTAGCCGCACAGCTCTATAACTGCATTGTTTGATCTGGCATGAGCATGGATATGCTCTCATTTTATTGCCGTAAGATGTTTGTGATTGTTGTTCTAGTGTGTGATGACAGGTAAGTCTTTTCAAATTGCATTGCTACTCATGATTATATAAATCGATGATGCTATTTCTAACATTTGGTTTCCTTTCATGGCCCGTCTATCGTTACACCTATTGCTTCAATCATCATTACATCACAAAGAGTAATCCACATACGTGTGGCTACGTTTCTCCGATTCTAACCATGAACATGCTTTTGCTCCCGGATGGTGAGCATCGGCATCATGGATGAGTACGTAAATAGAAAAGGAAAATCATAAAACTTTTTAAAGAGGAAAAACTTGCATGTTTTGGTCCCAACTAAGAACTTACATGCACGCTCAGAAGCTCACCAAATAATGAATCAAGTATTGTGCACATAAATCTCTCTGACAGAAATATTCAGAGTGCAACAGCTGCACCTTATCGAGATATGTAGGAGGACTACGAGCACACGACATTTAAAAGCCATACTGACATGGAAAACATTGCTTGGTTGGAAGAAGAACATACATCAGTTCAGTCCAAGTAGTGTACAGATTCAACATCCTCATCAAGTTGTATATAACACATCACATAGATCCCATAACCAAATACCTTCAGCCAGTCCACAAGTGAAATGAAAAACAGATAGTGCAGACTCATTTTGAGAGCAAAAGACACAACTTCAGGTAACAATCTACTAAGCCGGTAGGTATTATAAGTCTGGAACTGACTTGCTCCTTCAGAACTACAAACAACCATGGTAAGTAAACTAATAACCACATTCAAGAGTCAAATGATGTATAAGCCACAAAAGTTCATGTAAAAGTGGGGGCCTTCAACTATTCATGGTCATGAATACAAACTGCGGTCCAGAGGGCTAAAAAAAAGCTGTAGTGTGAAGAGTGAAAGGACCAAAGGTGCCGACTAGAGGGGGGGTGAATAGGAGGCTAATTAAAATTACTTAGTTTTAATCTTGTTAACCAGTTATTGACTTAGCAGATCATCAGATTTAATTGGCTGTGTTACAGGTTTCTAACACAGGTGAAATATAACAAATAAAATAGCACATGACTATCACACAGGTGGGTCACACAGGTGATCTAATAACCTAGCACAGGTGAGCAAGTAATGTGGCTGTGACACAGGTGATTAAGACAGATAGAAAAGATGATATATCTATAACACCTGAGACACAGCTAGTACAAGCAGGCACAAAGCAGATTAAGCAGGTATAAAGTAGATCTGAATCAGATGAACAAGAATATCTCAGATCATATAAGCATGCAATGAATATAACTGCTAGAGGATATAGGCTAAGCACTCAGAGAGAGACAAGTGAATTTATCCCGAAGTTCCCTACTCCTTTCAGAGAGGTACGTCTCCGTTGGAGAGACTACTCCGAAGAGATAGTCAGCACTGAATCGTGTTTGTCCTCCGAGTACCTGACGTTCAGGCCTCTTCCTTGCTTGTGGAGGTCCTTTTGCCTTGCAGCAGGATGACCTCGATGCTCATTCACAAACTTACTGATTCAGCCCACACAATCTTGGGTGATATCAGCAACTCCTACACCCGTCTAGGAGTAGACACTCCAAGAGTAACAGATGATGCAGTAGCAATCTCTTGGAGGAACCTTTGCTCGTGCTCAAAGCTCACAAACTCACTCGGACTGACCCTTAGGTTTTTAGCTCTTGTTGAGTGGTTGGAGGCTTTGCAACGGTCGCATGTGATTCACTGGTTTGAGCAAGGTTGAGGATGAAGTCCTCCCCTGGTCCCCTATATATAGGGTCCTCAGGCACCTGACCGTTGCCCTGTTGCCACGTAGGATTAAGTGAGCCACCGGTGTCAGCCACCGGTGACACAGCTACACACTACGCCCAACTGTACCCGGCTCAGGCAGACCGACACCTGTGTCACCGGTGGCACACACAGGTGAACCCTTAGCTGATAGCCACACTACTCAGCCCGGTCCTGGCACATGACATGCCCTCAGCATACTCCAAACTCTAATACCTATAAGGAGAGAACCTCCGACAGACTTCTGACACATCAGACCGCCTATCGCAGTGCAGGTACCTTAGCATTTTCAAGCTCTCCCTTGATACAGAGATGTACCTGAGTCATAGAGCGGAAGACCACCTGTGACACAGCTGTGTCACACAGGTGCCTAAAGCTTTAAGGTTTTCACTGTTAGTACTGCAGAGCACTAACACAAAACAGCTTCATAATTTGTGCAAAGCTATTGACACAGGGCAATTGACCTCAAAGCATCAATCCCCTTGACCAACACTCTGAGCAACAAGCAAGGTTCCCTTAGACAACTGCTACTGTTTCATCCCTCTTGATAGTACGGGTGATTCCTATGGACTCAAAGAAACTAGCAAATCTAGGATTTACCTGCCACCAACTGAAGTCACGGCCCTTGACGCATCAAGCCACCATCACCTTGCTTGCAGCTCCCTGCACAGCACCGGCTTCTTCTCAGCTGTGACACGGCTGCCTAGCATAGTCATCTCTTGTCCTTGAAACCACCTTGTACCCTTTTTTGGTGACCATCCTTCACTGGATAATCCTTCTTCATGGAACCTGTAAACTCTGCTTACACTCATTGTAAACATTAGATTCCAGTTTAAGTTGCCATTAACCATCAAAACCATATTAGGGCCTAGATGATCTTTCAAAGAGTCAAGAGTATCTCCACCAAATATATCATCATATATTTGTACTATCTACTATAGGCAGCAGTGTATAAAGGTGAAATCATAAAGGTGTTTTCTTTCTTCTATTCTTTTTTCTATTTCAGAACATAAAGACTTCAAAGTTAGAGGGGTTAATACACAACAAATACAGACAACGGCAACAGATAGGTCATTTAATAATATATAAACACAGCTCTGTTCATGCCTTTTTACCATTAAATTCCTGTAGTGGAATCAATAGCAGTAACTCCTAGTAGCACATATCTCTTACCAAGCCAGGAGATGCCAGGGTTTTTACTAATTAAACACTAGACTAAAAATGTAGAACATATCTGTAGGGATGTAAAAAGAAGAAGAAAAAGAGCAAACTAAGATATTGTTACTGTAGTAGCTGATTTTCCTAAATATACTCAATTTGATGCCCATTCGAAGGAAAATGAATCCAAGAATCACATCCTTGCAGCTATGCAAGAACTGAAACATGACTCTTCATACAGATTATTTGCCCTCTATGTGTGTTTTACCCAAGACGTTGCATCGGACCCAACCCAGATAATTTTAGCCTCTTGAATTCAAGGATCACCTACAGAGCAAACAAACAACAAATAGTTGAGCTGAAAGTCATTTGCCCCCTTAACACCACCTAAATTGTTAATTAAGATTCTCTTTTAATGACTTGAAAAGAGCACATACATTAATTTCTTAAGCATAATTTTGCACCAAAAAAAAGGAATCCAAAAAATGTAATGGAGTATATCTCAATCACAGCTATAGCACTGCAAATAATAATAGCACGTGTACTCATGTACGCTCCTGATCTAGCATTGTCATGTAGCGATGGGAACACATTTTGGATGAGCTTGTTAATTGCTTCTTCATTGGCAGTGTAACCGATGACAATGTCATCAGGGAGGCGGACATAATCATCACCAATTGTCTCTTCAGTTTCATTGCCAATTCTTAAGAGGTATTCAGAGAACCATGGGTCAGTTTGTGCCCTCATATTGCGTGTGAGACGTATCTTCCTAATCTTTTCCCATAGATAAGATCTCTACAGTATAGCGTCACTGATCTGTGCTCTTGTTCCCCGGGTCACCACATGAAGCACTTGCCTGAAATCTCCACCAAACACCAAAATCTTCCCCCCAAAAAGCAAACCACATCCCATAATATCTTGTAGTGGCCTATCGAGTGTCTCAACTGCTTGACGCTTTGTCATGGCAACTTCGTCCCAGATTATCAAGGACGCCCTACGAAGCAACTCCGCAGTACCACTCTGCTTGGTGAAATTGCACATGCTATTGTCAGCGAGCTTTATTGGAATCTTGAACCTGGAGTGTGCAGTCTGTCCACCGGGCATGATCGACGCTGCTATACCAGATGTTGCAGTTGCAATGGCTATTAGGCCCATCGAACGCACCCTAGCAAGCAGTGCCTTGTACATGTACGTCTTTCCCGTGCCTCCTGGACCATCGACAAAAAATATATTGCTCATGTTGTTGCTCACGTGATCTATGATTTCATTGAACCCAGCCCACTGCTCAGCATTCAAAGATGTAAAAAGAACTAGATGTTCTTGGTCCACACCGACAGATAACTCCTCTCTAAGCTCTCTCATATGGTCGCCTGAACAATCACCTGTTTCAACCACATGCGGAAGGCCATAGCTTCTAATATCCTTCCCCATTGAATGTACCAAATCCCTAATGTCTCTAAGGACCATTTGTTCAAGTTCTGCCTCGCTGGTTTGGCTGCGATGGAAATCTTCGGACATTGCTTCTAGATGCTTCTCCCACAAACCTCGGATGTTGGTAGCTTTACAGAATACCAAAATCGTCGCAAACAGTCGTCTAAGAGCACAAGGCATCTGGAAAGTCGCCGCCTCAGTAAGGCAGTCATCAAGGGATCCATCATGCTCTATGAGGCCTCTTTGCTCACACGCCTCTCTAAAGGTCGAGCACAGTTTGCCATGTACACTTTTTAAATCCTGATATGAAGTTGCTCCTCGGACATGATTCAGGAGAACCCGCAAGAAGTACCTCTCCCCTTCAGCAGGGTGCGCATACACAATTCTTCCAATCTGTCCTCTATGTTTTCTTCGTTGCCACTTCTTACTACCCTTAACCCATCGGAAGTGTTCTGGGAAGTCCCTATACAAGAAAGTCCGTGCATAACTATCCACCTGGTTGATATTGAAGTACTCAGTAAGCATGGTCCTCGAAGAAGACGGCCGACTGACAACATCCTCCAAATTATCAGAATCTTTGGATGCGATAGTATGCATGTTGGGCAAATGAAGCTGAAGTTGCAGAACAGCAGGAGAGACACCAAACATATGGAAACCAAAAATCACGTGGATAGCCTCTGGAGGGGATACGTAGCGTGCATCCCTATATTGGCGAATCTCATTGATTATCCCACCATCATTGATTATACCTGCCTCGACTGAGAAGGATGCACGGTCATATCCTTTATAGATGTACTTGAACAAATACTTGACTGCCTTAATGCTCGAGCATGCTTCGACATTGATGTGACAGTTATATTGCATAAGCAGACCGGGGTTGTACGGGACCACCCATCTATTATCCAACACAGCTCCCCTAACCTTTACTCGACGCCCATCGTCCCTCCTCCTATAGATAGGATATGAGTCATTTCCTTGCTGAGTAGCGGGGCAGAACTGCCGAGGATAGCGAAAACATTCCCCGTCTATCATGCAAGCACAAGTTTTTCTGAGAGCACCACAAGGTCCATGCAGCATGTTTTTGATGACCAGAGAATGCAATACAGGGTACTTCTCCTTGTCAGGCATCTTTGCAGATATCACCCTATCGTAACCGTCTGGGTTGTTAGCTTACTACCCAAGCGCATGATCAACAGGAAGTGCTCATGGGGGAGGCCCCTCTTCTGGAACTCAGTAACATGGACATACGCTGCAACTTCACCAAAGTATTTCTTCTTGATCAAAAGATCATGCATATCTCGCAGCTTAGCCCTGTATACTCTTGCCACAAGATCTGGACGGTCTTGTGGTGTCTACCCAGGTGCAAGATTTGCTGTTATCTCATCCCAGTATGGGTTACAAGTCATCGTGAAGTAATCCGGCTTCCCAAACTGCCGGACTATCGCCATTGCATCAAGGAATCTTCACTGCATGTCTCGATCGCCTCCAAGAAAAGTGCGTGGGAGCACGATTCGTTTACCAACCTCAGAACCACGTGACTCGTCAGCAGCAACGATGTCAACAACACCCTACAAAAAAACTTAAACATTAGTAAACAGCTCCATACCTAATGCATGGTCTTATCAAAATTTTAGAATTTAGAAATCATAGAATCGATAGTACCTGGTAGAGTTCAGCACGTATTAGTTTCTGATTCTCTGGCTTGGAATAGAAATCAAGCCTCATAGACTCAATCTTAATGTACATGTCGACAGCCCATTGTTGGAAAAGGCGGCTCCCAAACAACAAGATATTAAAAAGGGTGTTGTACCTTCGTTGGTCTAGCCTTATATCTATATTCAGTGAAAATCCTATATTCATCTAAGTTTGGAACGTGTCCAATGCCCGTAAAAGTCTGCACATAAGGTTGAGATCTAATATCTGCAGAATATTCCGTATGAGGTTGATATCAAGATCTGGAGACCTTTGAACTCTGTGTGACAATGTTTCATCCGTATCGTAAATATAGAGCTGCAAATGACGGGGCCCATTACCACCAGGTATCAAATGGTCCAGACGGTGATACAACTGTCCATGTGCACGGAATGTATATGTACCAGTTCCTGATGCACTACTGACTCGATGGTCAAGGGTAACTCCAAGACTTGTGAAGGAGAAGTGGGAGTTGAAATACCGTATATGTTTTCTAAAATATTTTGCATCCTCATCGTCTTGACTTGTAAACAAGCGTCGCAACTCTGCAGGGACCTCTGGAATAAAAATTTGACTTTTCTTTTTCTGCAACAGAATGCAGGTCCTTCATATTGGAACATTTTTGCTCCACAATGGGCACAATCTTTTGCTGGCTTCAAAACATGATGACTGGCTGGTAGGTTTTTGTATATGATGTCATAAGGATCATGCTTCTGGATACCAGGAGCGACATGACCAGTCACTATGTATGATTCGAACTCATCACCTGACCGGACGTGGTTCGAAATAATACTGAGGTACAAAATTAATCATGGTTCACGAAAATGAAATACAAATAATTCATATAAGATTTTACCTTGTCCACTGAATATCCTACTTTCATCATCATCATCATATTGTGTTTGTTCCTCTTCTATAGTGTCCAAGCATTCTATGAGTAAATAATGTCGAATCAATTGTCAATGTTTGACTGTATGAAGCCTAGATGAAAATGCAACATGAAAATAAATGACAATATACCTTCCAATTCAGCAGGTGGTTCCATAGGCTCAAAAATTCCGTTTGGATCCCTTTTGTTCTCGATCTCATATGGAAATATATCAAAATCAACTCGAAAGGTACATAGAAATGCAGACAATGCAATCATACATACAATACTATATTACAATCGCAAGTTAAAATACCTATAGGGTTATTTTTTGACTCTTCTCCATGTATCGCAGGTGTACTTGGTGACCTGTATGCAGGTCCACCTGAAGCCAGAGCAATGTCAGATTGGTCAGACAATGTTATGGTTTGCTTTATTCCTTTCTTGTACTCCTGGTTCCTATGCAAGAGAATTTCCCTTTGTTCCGCTGTCATCAATGAGTATCGTTCCCTAGCAAGGCGTCGTTTCTTTTCATTAGATGCACTTAGTTGATTGGCCGCCATGGAATATTGTCTATCTGAAACCAATGCATGGACAATTTAAATTTACATGTCAATTTCAAAGAATATTAAGTCACAACATTTACCAAAATAATTACTAAGCCTATTGTTGCGAGCCATAATTTACCACCAAGCAATTACTGGTCATTACCTGAAATTTGAATGGAGCAACTTGAGATTTGAGTGTTTTCAACAGCTCTCATTTGTCGCTTGTATGTATCATTCCTATGCAGCCAATCAATATCGTCGTCTACCGTCATATTTGAGTCACTGCATTGAGTGAATTGTTGTAACAATGATGTCTTTGTTGTATTGTGGCTGCCTATAGACACAAAAGATAAATAAAAGTGAGATATGCTGCAATATGTATAATGGACAAAGGCGCAAATAGCAAGTAATATATAACTCCTTCACTTGGTGTGTTCATGAGCTTGGTGACACCAGATTGTCCTGATCCCATTTGACCAATCTCTAAAGTTGTTGCAGCAACATATGAGATGACAAGTGCCTTGGCATGAATGATATATATATAAAGTAATTAATTATCTTACCAGGTGACACCAACGGGGTGGATGATCGAGGTTGTTTCGGCATTCCCACTGAGAGCTGCAACTTTCTTTTGTTGGCGGGATATCCGCTGCTTCTTTAGGTATTCTACTTTCTTCTCATCAGACAGTCGAGCATACCACCCTTGGCCACTTGCTTGTTTATATTTCTACTTATTTTCTAGCAATTGATGATCAGTACTCGTTGCGTTAGAAGCCCTACATGACGCACCTAGCACACAAGAGGTAGTCATGTTAGTTATCATGATCAGACGATCCTTTAATAAAGCAAGAGTCAAAGTTAATCAATTTACCATTTATTATCTGTGTGTTGGTTACATCATTTAAAGGGATACGCTCCACAGACCCCAACAAAGAAGGAGATGATTGAGGTTCTTCGACGTAACTAACATTTAGAACTGCAGCCTTCTTTTGTTGGCGAGCTATACGCTGCTTCTTTAGGTATTCCGCTTTGTTCTCATCAGACATTCGGGCATACCAACCTCGACCACTTTGTCGCTTACGTTGTAGATGATCATTAGTCATTGGATTTGCAACCCCATCTGTCGTTGTATTTGTTAGGTCTTTAAAGGGGGAACGCTCCCCCGATCTACATGAAGATGGATCTAATTGATTTTTCATCTGCGAGGAATATTAGTGAGCAAATGTTAAATTGTCTGAGAATGTTACACCTTTTTAGACACATGAATGGAAAGATTTGTTAGATCTCCATGCATGATACTGATTACCAGGATGACACACAACAGAGATCCAGACAACATTTGGAATCCTAAAATGAGTATATCTTGACTTGCATAGAGTGATGGTTGCCCATTGCAAACTTTGATTGAAACAAACAGCAAGATGCAATCAATTGGGATCTTAGCTATTCAAAAAGAGCTGTATTGTAGAACATTGTGATAAACAATCCAATTTAATCAAGATATTGAAAAAAAGTACAACCTTGTAGACATGAGATCACTACAAATAGAACACAGCTACATCTCAGCCCCAAACTTGGTCCATACATTTCAAAAAAATTAGAGAAACATAAATCTATGAATAGCACAGATCTTCATACCTCTAGTTTTAGCTGAAACCAGTACAAACAAAATTAAAACCTGCAAACATAAAGAAAACATACAATTAATTCAGAGAGGACCTACTACAGATAAATGTGAAATTGCAATGAGTTTGAAGAAATCCTCAGGTTCAAATATGGAAATTTGATTTTAATAAGGGTGTCCTCTTGTCTTTAATGAATTAATATAGAGTCAAGAAAATATGCGAAGTGCTTGAGGTACTTCATTTTATTAATTAACCCCAAACGCCTTTTAAAAGTGATCATGTTCTTTTGCCAGCAGCCTGGTCTGAAGTCCGAACTCTAGATCGTGAGAAATATCCATTTAGAAGCTTAATAAGCTATTATTACCATAAAAACCTGGACCTCAGCATCTTTCAAGTGGTTTCTGTTTTATTACCTTGTATAGGGTAATAAAAACTTTGTTCTGTCATGAATATTTTAAAATCCTTGCAACCTTGATTCATTTTGATATTATTCAATATTTCAAGGTGGGGACTTAAACTGTCCCAATTTCAAGTTCCTCTGTACTAATATTGATCTATCATTCCTGCTCTCATTTGTTTTATTTATATGGGATTTCTAGATGTTGATCAATTAATAGTAGAGTCAAGAAACTCTGTGGTATCTAGAATCTGGGATGAATCGCTTTCTTTGTTTTCCTGAAGCGAACTGAAATCCCAGCTACAATATGAATGGCATCAAACTTTGCAGTATATAAGTAGTGCATGCCACTGCTGTGGCGCCCCCGGTTTTTAAGCCGGGAACTCCCTCGTGATCACTGTACCGGTCCCTGGATCAGTAGCCGATACACACGAGTTAACCTGTATATCATAGTCATACATGCGTAAACAATTATAAAGACCGTAAAGGTCGATAATCTGATACCTGTAGCCCAACGGCTATAAACTTACAGCGGAAATTCAACGGAGAGGTGGCCCATCAGTATGCCATACCCGACAGGCAACTGACTGGGGTAACGCCCTAGCGTTCGCGACTGCAATCTTATCTTCAGAACTGGAGTCTTCTTCGTCTGGCCAAATCAACAAGCCAGGTGAGTACATTGAATGTACTCGCAAGCTCCCTTCAGGGGAAATATCACAGATATATGCATGCACCGGAGAAGTCAATAGAGAGGCTCTAACCTAGGTTTCATAATGGTGCGGAAATGCAAGTTTTCATCTGAAATAATTAAATAGATGATAAAAGCTTATTTTCGAAAACAACCTCGGCCTTGCCGAGTCATATCAATCAATTATCATAGCATACCTGAAATTCGGCCGTCCGCTACGGGATCGGCCATTCATCTGCGCTAGATAGCCGTTCCTACCCTCAGGTAGAACGACGTCCAATAATACCTCATTTCTCCTCAGATAGCTGTTCCTACACTCCGGTAGAACAGCGTCCCCACTCATTACCACACCTCCCGTGTAATCGCATTACACGAGGCTCTCCCAGCTCACTCTGCATGCCCATCAGGCGATGCGTCCTTAAACCCATGACCCACTTGTCATCATATAGTCTAACCGGTTGTGTGGCCTTACCAGATTGTGTCCATGACCGAGGACGCGGCTATTCGAATAGATTTTTAACACTCTGCAGAGGTTGTACGACTTTACCCACAAGATGTAGTTCACCCTGGGCATACCGGGCCCAGTATACTACCAAAGCTAGTACAACGAGACCGTCGCCCGCTTACATACTAGGGTTGGACCCGCTAGATGAATACCCAAGTTTGCGTGCCCCTAGACACCAAATTGGGGCTCTCCACCTTTGTGTCGATCAACACCCAAACGCTACGCGGCAGTGGATCTCTAGGACTTTCAAGCACCTAGCCACGACTCCTAACTTCCTACGGGTCCAATCCCTAATACTTGCCGGGGTACCAAGTCAAGTCCTTCCCATAAAGGACATGTGGACGTACGGGGTGAATCTGGTTTAGCGGCACGGTAGGCTCGGTCCTTAAGTGATCCGAGTAAGACTCCACATCTCGTCCGTCGCGCGGACCGCGAGTGCCTCACTGGGTCTTAGCTCGCTTTTATTCCTTCCTGCTCACGCCCTTCATTTCTAACCCGGATCCAAAACATCTCCATTTTGTTGTTGCCCTACAAAAGCTACCCTTCGAACATCCAACCCGTGGATTATACCGTGACCTCTCCTCCATCGGTCACAGCGATCCATCCCAAGTTTTTCTCGTACGAGATTTCCGGATTAGTTTACTTTTGCGAAAACCTAGATTTTTATACTGCGGGGCTAAGCAATATATATGTATCTACTATATCTAGGTTTCCGATATCTTCTTCAGAATATATGTAATCCTTAAGGCGACAAGGAATGGAATTGGTCTAGGGTTTCTACCATATCGGTTGTAACTATTGCTACATAAAATAACATTTTTTATCTCATAGCATGCAGGTTCGGCAAACAAAATAATTAGTTCGCAAATAATGGGGTTCAACATGATCAAGGAAGAAGAGCTTGCCTGGCAATATTAGCCGAGTCTCGGCCTCGACTCCGATTCGTCAATTGTCCGAAATTCCTCGCGGGATATTTCCTAACGTCGGTATCTACACGTCGGAAAAACATCGAATAAATAACGGTGCGAGGAAGATCCAATTAAGAACCGATCTACACTCATGGAGCATTAAGACTATCCAATGAGCCCAGAAGGACATCATGGTTTTTGAAACGGTAAGATGAGGTTAAATGACCTACGCGTATACATGTTTATGATTTCATGCATTCAAGAGGTGGATTGCATTTAATAGCTTTTCCAAAAGCCTTACTGTTTTTAGTGTATAAAAGGTCTGAATATCTGATTACTTTCTGGTCCGAGGAGAATATATGTTGACTCGGGGCTTGGAGTTTCCTTAGGGTTTCCAGAACCAGTTTTAAGTTTGTTTTGTCAATAATATGAACACATGCAGCATTAGCTGGTTTAACGAATGCTTACTCTAAATCAACATGCTAATGGCTGCTAGCTAATCACCTTTAAAAGTCTAAATAATTTAGAACCGAAGCTTAGGTTTATCCCTGGAACTCCAGAACATATTTCCAAATGCTTCGGACTGGTCTGAAGTGACTTAAACCAGCTAACCAAAACCCTAGCCGTGCTGAGATGTGCCTAACCTGGCTGGATTGGGGTTAGCCGCTAAGCAGGAATTAATCAGTGAATTTATTGCCATTTCCGACCGGCAGTTATGCTTTGATTAAACCAACTCAGCCCTAATGTGCAATTAGGAAATAACCTTAGTGCATTAAAGAGCTATCCGACCGGCCACTCACTATACCATACAGTGGTCGGTAAGAGTACTAGACAGCAGAGAGAAGAGGCTCACGGGGAAAAAGAAACAAGAGGAAAGCACGGCGGCGCCTGGAGCTGAGGTGGCTCGGCTGGCGGACTGGCTACCGGCGGCGGTAGCGGCTCCAGCGAGATGGGGAACAGGGGAGTGCTTGGTTCTGCCCGGGCTGGAAGGCGTGGAGGAGGGCCTGGGCATCGGCGCTTGTGGAGTTCGGCTCAGAGGAAGGGGGAAGGGCTCACGGCCGGCGGCGCACTGGGGAAGTGAGCTCGGGGCAGCTCGCCGGTGGCAAGCAGAGGGGAGGGGCGGAGCGGGGCTGATGGTCGGTGCGGAGGAGGTCCCGCGCTAGAGGAGAGCACAGCGGCGCCTGGAGGGGGCTCGCCCGAGTAAGAGGGACGGCGGCGGAGATAGCTGCCGTGGACCTCGGCGGCGGCGGCCACGCACACGTGCGAGGCAGAGATGGCGCGCGGAGTGGGGCGGAGTAGTGGCCTGAGCAGCAGCGGGCGCGGAGGCGGCCTGAGAAGAGCTGCACCGGCGACGAGATCTGGTGAGGGCTCACCGGCGCGGGAAAAAGGGGAGCAAGGTGCCGGGGCCCTCCACGCCGGCGGCGACTTGGACGGTCCCCTTTGGTGGCGAGCGGCGATGGAGTGACCCCCACCGGCGATGAGGAGAGGAGGCGCCAAGGGGGGGGTCGGCGCGCTCGGGTCTGTGAGCCGGCGGCGGCGGTTGAGTGGGAGAGTGCTCGGCGTGGAAGAGAAAGGGCAGGGGAGCTTGAATGGGGAAGAACAGAGCAGCGGCAAGGAGGTGGTAGCTCGGGCGCTGTAGCTTTGGAGAGAAGAGGAGATTGGATAGGGGAGCAACTCGGCTTAGGGGAGAGTGGAAGGGGAGAGCTTGGCTGGGGCAGAGTGAGCTCAGCTCACACGCATGAGAGAGGATTTATGGGGAAGGGAGAGAGCTTGGGGGCCCCGGCCATTGATGGCGCTCGGGGCAGCTCGAGCTGGGGAGAAATTTACCCGGGGAGGAGTAGCTAAGCCAGGTGGCATGGGGAACCGCAGGGAGTTGACACCAGTGGCTGTAGATGGAGAAGAGGTGGCGCAAGGGAGCAGTGGCATGGTTAATGTCACTCCCTATTGAGGTGCTCGTGGATGGCGGGGGTAATAGGATAGTAGAGGCAGCTCAGCTTGCTATGGAGGCAGGAGTTAATGTAGTTGCTGCTGGTGCGGTTAACGTGCCCAGGGATTAGGTGCATATTGCTGTTGCGAGGAAGTGAACTGGCAGTACATTAAATTGGTTAGCTATTGTTGTTACCTGCTGGGATTCATGGCATGCAACAGACGTGGCAATAAGGAGCAGTGGGCTGCTGATGCGTCAAGGGGCACACGCTAAGGCTGCGCAAATGAGGAGATCGGTGATATCACAGGTGAGCAGGGAGAGGAAACTGAGGTGTGCTGATTAGGTGTATGCATAGCTGTCGTGCCCAAGTAACAGCGCTCAGCATGAAAATTGTGCGTTGCTCAGTACGTGAGCTGGCATGTGGTGCTCGTAGTAGGGGAAACAAGAGGAATCTGGAGAAATGCCTCGGATAATTTAGTCGGGTTCTCGGAGTGTTAATTAGGCAGGGGTGTACATATGTACGTATGCTTTAGTGGAGAGGGAAAAGACGGCGGGGTGTATATGCACGCGTACGTGGTGGATAGTTGCTTAGGGCATCGAAGAAATGGGGTTTTGACTGTAATAAGAGAATAAATGGTGGAAAGACAGGTGGTTATTTGGTAGAAGTATAACAGGACGGATATTCGCCCCCCTGTATGGAATTTTCAGCGTATATAGTGTTCGGGGTGTATGTGCCCACATACACTTGGTGATTCTTGCATATATAGAGTTTACACGTGGGTGAAATGGACATGCGATGCTCTGGTGAGCTGTGGTTCGGATGATGCCTCTGGTATATTCGTGTATATATGCACGGAGTTGAGGCAGAGCCGAATGTTGAGTTGGGGTTTTGACCCGCAGCTCGGAAGGAACAGGCTAGGGTTAATAAGGAGAGAGGGTCGGGAGCTCGGAAGTGGAGCTTCGGAGCGCGGCAAGGCGGGCAGGAACACGGAATTCGAGATGATACCTTTTTGTCGGCTTGGGACGTGTTGGTGGTGAGGTACCGTCGATACGGTGGCGTATACGGCGCGCGTAATGCGTCAGGGTTTTGCCCCTTTTGCCGAATCAGGGAGGAGGGAATTAGTGTTTCGAGAGGGGGTTCAGGATTAAATCGGTAGATGGGAATCGGGGCGTGGCACCAGGGTTCCGAAGGGTGGCACTGATTAGACAGAGGGGAGGAATGCCAGAAGTATGTTCGTGGTAGGAAGAATGGCTGTCGCGGCAGAGAAACTATTGCCGCGGTACTGTCGCGGTAGGGGAAAAGGGCTTGTCGCGGCAGAGATCGGTTGTCGCGGCGGGAAGGAACAGCGGCGCGACATTGCCGCGGCGGGGAAGGGGTTGCCGTGGCGGAGGCATGGCAGCGACGGTAGCTGTTGTGGGATGCCGTGGCAGGGAACTGGTGGCGTGGCAGAGGCTTGTCGCGGCAGGGAAGGGTAGCAACAGCGGTGGCAGGGGTCTTGCCGCGGCAGAGGAAAGGGGCAACGGCAGTTGCCGTGGCAAAAGCGCGGTAGCGGCAACGGCTGCCATGGCTGTCGTGACGGGGTCGCCAGGCCAAATGGTCCCGCATGGAGACACTGGAATGCCCGGTTTGGAAAAGTTTGCCGGGTGGAGTTTCAATAGAGCGGAGGTCAACGAAATAAGAACAGATGGGAAAGGTTTTTAATTGACTCACTTTAGGGTTTCAACAGGGACACGATTTGGAATAAAAGTTTTAATTTGATGTATTTTAAATCAGCGTTACTAGCGAAAAGTTTTTGTTAGCCCTAAATTTTGGGTTTCGGAAAGTTAGGGTGTTACAAATCTACCCCCCTTAAAAGGAATCTCGTCCTCGAGATTCGGATAGATTAGGGCAAGACAACAGAGACAGGGTCGCATGGTCTTCTGCGGCGAACGGCCTTTGTTGGTCCAGCGCAGGTTCTTCTTCCGTTATTGAGGTAGGAGAGAGGGAAAATAGCACGGGGATGAGAGGGACATCCCAGATTTTGAACATTGCACACAAACAAGATTGACAACAACTGATGACTTCATTAGGGTCGGAAGACCCACTGAAAACATCCATAAAACATTAAAAAGACTAACATGACACGCAGCCATGCGTCTACAAGAACATCGAACATGATCGCCTGAGGGTTGAGAGGCACAAGAGCAAACCCAATTGCAAAGATCAATGCAACACCAGCACACAAACATCCGAATGTACCGAGCTGGACAATCCACACTCGACGCTCCTCTTCATTCTGAACTAGCTCTGGATTAGGGGCTTGAGGTGGGGCGATTTCTTCTTGGGGGTGTTGATTCTCTGATGGAGTCGGGGCGCGTTGAGACGAGGCATCGCGTCTGCGGCGGCAAGTGCCCTCTTCGGCTGTGGGCGCTTCCGCCATGGCCTGCTTGTGGATTCCCGGGGTGTTGGCGAAGGTCGTCGAGTTGCTGCGGCAGACAGAGGACGCGGCGGGAGGGGAACGAGTGAGGAAGAGAAGCACTGGGAGCAAGAGAGCTCTAGCAGTGGGGGTGTTTAGCAAGGAGAAGGGTGGCACGGGATGGGTGCGGAAGAAAAGTAGAGTCCAGGTAGCCGTTGGGAAAATAACCAAGGCGATTAAATGAGGATAGGCAGGTGGCCGACAACAAGGAGAGAATATCGGAGGGCAATCAAGAAGGTAGTTTAAACAAGGGTAAAAGGTTGCCGTCAATACAGGAAAGCATTGGGGCGAGACAAGCAGGGTAGATCACGAGAGAAGAGAACGGTCAAACGTTCCCTAGATAAGGGGGAAAAAGGTAAGGCATATAGCTTTATTAACATTCACAGGTGTGGCTGCCACACGCGTCACATGACGGATGTGTAGCTCACACCGCACACATTCAACCAGAAGATGCAAAACAAACGTTACAAGAGCCGAAGGGCAGGGAGTACATTTCTAGGGCAAGCATCAAAACAATAAAAACACACATAAACTAGCGGCACGGAGGGGGCTAATCCGACCTCGGGGTGCCTTGACTATTTGGCCTAGATTTGACGGGCAGCACGGGGCGGAGTCGTTCTGTCACGGAGATTGTTGTCCTCAAGGAAAGGGAAAGACTCTAAGAGTGTTGTTCCTACGGTGGCGGAGGCCTCCTCTGGGTGTCATCATTTTTGGCAGTGGCAACTCGTTGGCTTCGGAAGCATGCGCAGATGGCACCGAGGGGTCGCTGGGGCAAGGCGGAGAATCGAGGCTGTTGAGCGACATGATCCAGGAGTCTGCCAGTTGGGTAATCAAGTCGTGCTGGGCGGCGATGTAGAGGTTGGCGTGGGCCACTGCCGGGTCTTCTTCTTGTTGTGCGTCGGCGAACATGGCGTCTTCTTCAGGGGCACGACTGGGGTAGAGGAGATAAGCACGCTGGTTCGCGCTAGGAACCCGGTAGCGCAGGCAAGAGATAGCTTCCCACGCAGCCATTTGGATGGCCATCGGAGAAGTAGGCACGGTTTTCCCGATGAAGCGGAGGGGAAAAACTCGGTTGGTGGCGGCTGGGTAGACATGAACTTCTGCCCAGAATTCATGCAAGGAACAGGAGGCACTCCCCAGGTACACACGGTACACGGGGCGTAGTGTCGCTCCAAGGATCTGCTGAGCCATGGACCAAAGAATAGCTGGAAATCCAATGAGCTCTGCAGCGATAGTCATTTGAAGTATGGCGTCATGGGACGGCATGCTTACCAGGAAAAAGGTTGAATAGGAAAAAGAGTACTATGAGCTAGATACTCCTCTGGCGAGGGTGGGAGCTTTGGCGACAAAGAGGAAATGGCACGGGTGTGCTACACAAGAGCGAAGATGGAGCTTTATATAGCCTTTCGGCTACATGGAGGTCAACGAGAGTTCCAAGGAAGGATTGCCTCGGGATAGGACGGCGGCTCACGTCCCATCTGGTCGGTGACTTATAGACGAAGCAAGGTCAAAGTCGTCAGAAGGAGTCGACATAAGGCTGACAAAGGGAGGTGATATCGGCAAGAATCGGGGAGAAGTATCAAATGGAGGGAACAGCAAGGCTTGCCAGGTTCTGGAGACAAGGTAAGGCCTATTAACTACTCAACAGTGGATGCGACCGCTACATGCGTCGGAAGACATATGTGCGGGCCACATTTTTCAAGCAAGCAAGAAAACATGAAATAGCGAATGCGTCACAAAAACATCGTAAGGTATTATATATATATATATCGCAAGGGACGTCTAAACTCGAACTAAGAAAGGGTACGTATCTCGCGGCTCACGGCAAGCGAGGTCTAGTGACCTAACCTTATGGGTTCAGTTCACTCGGTCGATACCTGGGGGTCGCTATCTTTGGCGGGGCATCAGGGGTCACATGTTGACGATTCTCTTCCACTTGATGCAGTGTTTCCTTCGCGAACTCCCACGTTCTTGACGTCATGAGTCGGAAGAGTTGGAGTGTTGGTGTCGACCCATTGGTAACGAGTCTCGACGAGTGCCCTGGATGACGTGACGACGCAATTCTTCTTGATCTTCGATAGGATTGGCAACCTCTTGCTTCATCGATACAGGTCTCGGTGCTTACTTGCTAATATAGTCTAAATGTTTGAAGTAGACGAGGGAATAGGAAAACTCAGGGTTTCTCTTAAAGCAACATAGGTAAGAGGGGGAACTAAGAGAGTTGAGAAGATTGAACCCACACTTAAAATGAGTTTGTATATTTTATGAAACTATTGTTTTCACCTAGGGTTTACATCTAACGTCCGTGCTAACTAGGGTTAACCTACAGTCAGTATGGCTCTGATACCAAGCTTGTGGCGCCCCCGGTTTTTAAGCCGGGAACTCCCTCGTGATCACTGTACCGGTCCCTGGATCAGTAGCCGATACACACGAGTTAACCTGTATATCATAGTCATACATGCGTAAACAATTATAAAGACCGTAAAGGTCGATAATCTGATACCTGTAGCCCAACGGCTATAAACTTACAGCGGAAATTCAACGGAGAGGTGGCCCATCAGTATGCCATACCCGACAGGCAACTGACTGGGGTAACGCCCTAGCGTTCGCGACTGCAATCTTATCTTCAGAACTGGAGTCTTCTTCGTCTGGCCAAATCAACAAGCCAGGTGAGTACATTGAATGTACTCGCAAGCTCCCTTCAGGGGAAATATCACAGATATATGCATGCACCGGAGAAGTCAATAGAGAGGCTCTAACCTAGGTTTCATAATGGTGCGGAAATGCAAGTTTTCATCTGAAATAATTAAATAGATGATAAAAGCTTATTTTCGAAAACAACCTCGGCCTTGCCGAGTCATATCAATCAATTATCATAGCATACCTGAAATTCGGCCGTCCGCTACGGGATCGGCCATTCATCTGCGCTAGATAGCCGTTCCTACCCTCAGGTAGAACGACGTCCAATAATACCTCATTTCTCCTCAGATAGCTGTTCCTACACTCCGGTAGAACAGCGTCCCACTCATTACCACACCTCCCGTGTAATCGCATTACACGAGGCTCTCCCAGCTCACTCTGCATGCCCATCAGGCGATGCGTCCTTAAACCCATGACCCACTTGTCATCATATAGTCTAACCGGTTGTGTGGCCTTACCAGATTGTGTCCATGACCGAGGACGCGGCTATTCGAATAGATTTTTAACACTCTGCAGAGGTTGTACGACTTTACCCACAAGATGTAGTTCACCCTGGGCATACCGGGCCCAGTATACTACCAAAGCTAGTACAACGAGACCGTCGCCCGCTTACATACTAGGGTTGGACCCGCTAGATGAATACCCAAGTTTGCGTGCCCCTAGACACCAAATTGGGGCTCTCCACCTTTGTGTCGATCAACACCCAAACGCTACGCGGCAGTGGATCTCTAGGACTTTCAAGCACCTAGCCACGACTCCTAACTTCCTACGGGTCCAATCCCTAATACTTGCCGGGGTACCAAGTCAAGTCCTTCCCATAAAGGACATGTGGACGTACGGGGTGAATCTGGTTTAGCGGCACGGTAGGCTCGGTCCTTAAGTGATCCGAGTAAGACTCCACATCTCGTCCGTCGCGCGGACCGCGAGTGCCTCACTGGGTCTTAGCTCGCTTTTATTCCTTCCTGCTCACGCCCTTCATTTCTAACCCGGATCCAAAACATCTCCATTTTGTTGTTGCCCTACAAAAGCTACCCTTCGAACATCCAACCCGTGGATTATACCGTGACCTCTCCTCCATCGGTCACAGCGATCCATCCCAAGTTTTTCTCGTACGAGATTTCCGGGATTAGTTTACTTTTGCGAAAACCTAGATTTTTATACTGCGGGGCTAAGCAATATATATGTATCTACTATATCTAGGTTTCCGATATCTTCTTCAGAATATATGTAATCCTTAAGGCGACAAGGAATGGAATTGGTCTAGGGTTTCTACCATATCGGTTGTAACTATTGCTACATAAAATAACATTTTTTATCTCATAGCATGCAGGTTCGGCAAACAAAATAATTAGTTCGCAAATAATGGGGTTCAACATGATCAAGGAAGAAGAGCTTGCCTGGCAATATTAGCCGAGTCTCGGCCTCGACTCCGATTCGTCAATTGTCCGAAATTCCTCGCGGGATATTTCCTAACGTCGGTATCTACACGTCGGAAAAACATCGAATAAATAACGGTGCGAGGAAGATCCAATTAAGAACCGATCTACACTCATGGAGCATTAAGACTATCCAATGAGCCCAGAAGGACATCATGGTTTTTGAAACGGTAAGATGAGGTTAAATGACCTACGCGTATACATGTTTATGATTTCATGCATTCAAGAGGTGGATTGCATTTAATAGCTTTTCCAAAAGCCTTACTGTTTTTAGTGTATAAAAGGTCTGAATATCTGATTACTTTCTGGTCCGAGGAGAATATATGTTGACTCGGGGCTTGGAGTTTCCTTAGGGTTTCCAGAACCAGTTTTAAGTTGTTTTGTCAATAATATGAACACATGCAGCATTAGCTGGTTTAACGAATGCTTACTCTAAATCAACATGCTAATGGCTGCTAGCTAATCACCTTTAAAAGTCTAAATAATTTAGAACCGAAGCTTAGGTTTATCCCTGGAACTCCAGAACATATTTCCAAATGCTTCGGACTGGTCTGAAGTGACTTAAACCAGCTAACCAAAACCCTAGCCGTGCTGAGATGTGCCTAACCTGGCTGGATTGGGGTTAGCCGCTAAGCAGGAATTAATCAGTGAATTTATTGCCATTTCCGACCGGCAGTTATGCTTTGATTAAACCAACTCAGCCCTAATGTGCAATTAGGAAATAACCTTAGTGCATTAAAGAGCTATCCGACCGGCCACTCACTATACCATACAGTGGTCGGTAAGAGTACTAGACAGCAGAGAGAAGAGGCTCACGGGGAAAAAGAAACAAGAGGAAAGCACGGCGGCGCCTGGAGCTGAGGTGGCTCGGCTGGCGGACTGGCTACCGGCGGCGGTAGCGGCTCCAGCGAGATGGGGAACAGGGGAGTGCTTGGTTCTGCCCGGGCTGGAAGGCGTGGAGGAGGGCCTGGGCATCGGCGCTTGTGGAGTTCGGCTCAGAGGAAGGGGGAAGGGCTCACGGCCGGCGGCGCACTGGGGAAGTGAGCTCGGGGCAGCTCGCCGGTGGCAAGCAGAGGGGAGGGGCGGAGCGGGGCTGATGGTCGGTGCGGAGGAGGTCCCGCGCTAGAGGAGAGCACAGCGGCGCCTGGAGGGGGCTCGCCCGAGTAAGAGGGACGGCGGCGGAGATAGCTGCCGTGGACCTCGGCGGCGGCGGCCACGCACACGTGCGAGGCAGAGATGGCGCGCGGAGTGGGGCGGAGTAGTGGCCTGAGCAGCAGCGGGCGCGGAGGCGGCCTGAGAAGAGCTGCACCGGCGACGAGATCTGGTGAGGGCTCACCGGCGCGGGAAAAAGGGGAGCAAGGTGCCGGGGCCCTCCACGCCGGCGGCGACTTGGACGGTCCCTTTGGTGGCGAGCGGCGATGGAGTGACCCCCACCGGCGATGAGGAGAGGAGGCGCCAAGGGGGGGGGTCGGCGCGCTCGGGTCTGTGAGCCGGCGGCGGCGGTTGAGTGGGAGAGTGCTCGGCGTGGAAGAGAAAGGGCAGGGGAGCTTGAATGGGGAAGAACAGAGCAGCGGCAAGGAGGTGGTAGCTCGGGCGCTGTAGCTTTGGAGAGAAGAGGAGATTGGATAGGGGAGCAACTCGGCTTAGGGGAGAGTGGAAGGGGAGAGCTTGGCTGGGGCAGAGTGAGCTCAGCTCACACGCATGAGAGAGGATTTATGGGGAAGGGAGAGAGCTTGGGGGCCCGGCCATTGATGGCGCTCGGGGCAGCTCGAGCTGGGGAGAAATTTACCCGGGGAGGAGTAGCTAAGCCAGGTGGCATGGGGAACCGCAGGGAGTTGACACCAGTGGCTGTAGATGGAGAAGAGGTGGCGCAAGGGAGCAGTGGCATGGTTAATGTCACTCCCTATTGAGGTGCTCGTGGATGGCGGGGGTAATAGGATAGTAGAGGCAGCTCAGCTTGCTATGGAGGCAGGAGTTAATGTAGTTGCTGCTGGTGCGGTTAACGTGCCCAGGGATTAGGTGCATATTGCTGTTGCGAGGAAGTGAACTGGCAGTACATTAAATTGGTTAGCTATTGTTGTTACCTGCTGGGATTCATGGCATGCAACAGACGTGGCAATAAGGAGCAGTGGGCTGCTGATGCGTCAAGGGGCACACGCTAAGGCTGCGCAAATGAGGAGATCGGTGATATCACAGGTGAGCAGGGAGAGGAAACTGAGGTGTGCTGATTAGGTGTATGCATAGCTGTCGTGCCCAAGTAACAGCGCTCAGCATGAAAATTGTGCGTTGCTCAGTACGTGAGCTGGCATGGGGGGGGGGTGGTGCTCGTAGTAGGGGAAACAAGAGGAATCTGGAGAAATGCCTCGGATAATTTAGTCGGGTTCTCGGAGTGTTAATTAGGCAGGGGTGTACATATGTACGTATGCTTTAGTGGAGAGGGAAAAGACGGCGGGGTGTATATGCACGCGTACGTGGTGGATAGTTGCTTAGGGCATCGAAGAAATGGGGTTTTGACTGTAATAAGAGAATAAATGGTGGAAAGACAGGTGGTTATTTGGTAGAAGTATAACAGGACGGATATTCGCCCCCCTGTATGGAATTTTCAGCGTATATAGTGTTCGGGGTGTATGTGCCCACATACACTTGGTGATTCTTGCATATATAGAGTTTACACGTGGGTGAAATGGACATGCGATGCTCTGGTGAGCTGTGGTTCGGATGATGCCTCTGGTATATTCGTGTATATATGCACGGAGTTGAGGCAGAGCCGAATGTTGAGTTGGGGTTTTGACCCGCAGCTCGGAAGGAACAGGCTAGGGTTAATAAGGAGAGAGGGTCGGGAGCTCGGAAGTGGAGCTTCGGAGCGCGGCAAGGCGGGCAGGAACACGGAATTCGAGATGAGACCTTTTTGTCGGCTTGGGACGTGTTGGTGGTGAGGTACCGTCGATACGGTGGCGTATACGGCGCGCGTAATGCGTCAGGGTTTTGCCCCTTTTGCCGAATCAGGGAGGAGGGAATTAGTGTTTCGAGAGGGGGTTCAGGATTAAATCGGTAGATGGGAATCGGGGCGTGGCACCAGGGTTCCGAAGGGTGGCACTGATTAGACAGAGGGGAGGAATGCCAGAAGTATGTTCGTGGTAGGAAGAATGGCTGTCGCGGCAGAGAAACTATTGCCGCGGTACTGTCGCGGTAGGGGAAAAGGGCTTGTCGCGGCAGAGATCGGTTGTCGCGGCGGGAAGGAACAGCGGCGCGACATTGCCGCGGCGGGGAAGGGGTTGCCGTGGCGGAGGCATGGCAGCGACGGTAGCTGTTGTGGGATGCCGTGGCAGGGAACTGGTGGCGTGGCAGAGGCTTGTCGCGGCAGGGAAGGGTAGCAACAGCGGTGGCAGGGGTCTTGCCGCGGCAGAGGAAAGGGGCAACGGCAGTTGCCGTGGCAAAAGCGCGGTAGCGGCAACGGCTGCCATGGCTGTCGTGACGGGGTCGCCAGGCCAAATGGTCCCGCATGGAGACACTGGAATGCCCGGTTTGGAAAAGTTTGCCGGGTGGAGTTTCAATAGAGCGGAGGTCAACGAAATAAGAACAGATGGGAAAGGTTTTTAATTGACTCACTTTAGGGTTTCAACAGGGACACGATTTGGAATAAAAGTTTTAATTTGATGTATTTTAAATCAGCGTTACTAGCGAAAAGTTTTTGTTAGCCCTAAATTTTGGGTTTCGGAAAGTTAGGGTGTTACAACTGCCAAAAGGAAAATTTTATATATGCTGCTGCAAAACATAAAGAGTCCTGGATTTGCCACTCAGCTAGCTATTTTGTAATGGTCTGTCTATTTTTGCAGCAACATTTCTTTTATAAATGGATAGCACACAAACAGGTTCTTATGTTACCATATGATGATGGCTTGTCTTGGCTTATATCTTGACCAACCATTATTATATTATACTCTTTAGAAGCATGACATATATAGGAACTTGCAAATTAGATTCTCTAAATTTAGCAACTATACTGTACTAAACCAGTTTATAGCACGCCATCTGACAATAATGTATAGTGTCATTTCATTAGGTCTGAGACTCCATTTATCATGAAAATCTTGGCACATCCATTTGGACGGTGAACAAGACATGCACCCTTAAAAAGTAATTGTGGTCAGAATATGTACATTCATAGAATAATCTTCTTAGGAAGGAAAAAAGTGATAAATCATGGTCAAAATATGTTTGAATCCCACTTTTAATGTGCATAACTAAGATAAAGCATATTTGTACTTCCCACATTATTTAAATGCCTGCACTGTTCCGTCCTATTTAATTCCTTTAAATGTAGAGAAACCATTAAAAAGTAATCCACACATGCCCTTTAAACATATAATAATAACAAGCACAGTTTATTATTCAATGCGCTACTGCGAATTGAGTAAACACTAAAATTTGAGAGTTCAGATATAAAGATGCAACCAATATTACCTAAGGCATCCGATTGTTTCTTTTTCCCAGACCCCAGGGGGCGTTCTCTGCGCTTCCCGTCAGGATTCGAGTTGGAACCTGCACCACCAGACTGTCACTCTAAAAATTCCAGCCACAACAATTTGCAAAGGGTGCAGAATTTAGATATAAAGATGCAGCCACTATTACCTAAGGCATCCAATTGTTTTTTTTTCTCAGACCTCGGGGGCGTCCTCTGCGCTTCAGTTCAAACCTACACCACCGGACTGTCACGCCAAAATATCCAGCCACAACAATTTGCAGAGGGCACAAGGAATAGGAGAATGTTAGAGTATGAGGAGAAGGAGACTAATAAATAGCTAAGGAGACCATTCAAATTAAAATGACAATGTGAAATATATTTTGACCATGATTTATCATTGTGAAACATGCATTCATTGTAGTGATGGTTGCTAGTAACCCAACATTTCTGTATGTTTGATGAAGACTATAGCTACAGACAGAAAATGGAAAAGAAGCAGAAAAGGAATGGATGGAGAAAAAGAAGAACAGAGGAAGGAAGAAGGGGCGTCGGCCTCGGAGCTCACCGGCGGTGGGGAGGTCACTGGGCTCGGGTGAGGGCGGAAATGGAGAGGGGGACATCGCAGGGTCGCGGCAGTGCATGCGCCGGAGCCGGGCGTGGCTCCGATGGCTGCTGGCCGCGAGCTAGGGCGGCACCGGCGTTAGGTGCGTGTGGGGGAGGCGCTAGGGCGGCGGTGGCATGAAATTAAGGTTGGGGAATGGGAGAGGGGGTGGAAGAGATCGTGTGGCCGGAAGGAATCGCATCGGGACTCACCGAGGACGAAGGATGGGGCGGCGGTTAGGCGGCCGGAGTTGGAGGTGAAGCGCGAATTTCAGCGACGGGTGCAGCGTGGCTCCAATTGGGCGCCGGGGTTCGCCTCTTGGGGACGCGGCGGAGCGGTGGCGTGGGGGAATCGACTGGCTGTGGCGTGCTCGAGCGGCGGTGGCAATGCGCTGCGGTGGTAGGAGCTCCGGCGTGGGGCTGCGGGGAAGAAGAAAGGGGGCAAGGGGGCGCGGCGGGCAAGCGGCAGTGCAAGTGGTGCCGGGGGCGAGTGGGCGGCACCGGGGGCAGGGGCGAGCGGGCAACGCCGGGGGCGGTTTTTCCTTTGATCGTGGATTGAGCGGGGAGCGCGGCAGGAAACGTTATATCATTAGTGAAGATGGGGATTTGCTACTGTCGGCGGAATGGGGCCCAGGGTACCCCTAACCGCCGGCGGAGGCCAACCAGATACCGCAGAGGGTGACGCGTGGCGCTCCGGTCGCTGGGGCCTTGGGCCCCACCCGGATCGTCGTACGGAGCCCGCGGCCAATCCCAAGGAATCAGGGGTCTCCTCCAGAGGCTGCATCCGCAAAGCAGAAGGAGTCGTGGGCCTCCGGGAGTCCACGGCCCATGCACTGAGCGAGCACTCGGGGTCCGTCCCCGAGCGCTCGGCGTCCCAGAAGGCGAAGGGCGCGCTCGGGGTCCCCTCCCGAGCGCTCGGCATCTTGGCAGATGTGGGGCCCAGGGGAGCGCTCGGGGTCCGCCCCCCGAGCACTCTCCCTCGGGCTCCCCCTTCAAGGCGCCCCGAACGGCCCCCCCAGCGGGTGCTCCCCGAGCGCTCGGGGTTGCTCGGGGGCTTGTAGAAGACAGCTGGCGCCCCTCCTAGCGAAGGAGGTCGCTCGGGGCCGAGTGCCCGGGGGATGACGTGTCCTCTGGTGGGGCCCTCGTCCATGCACGTCGTCCAGCGCCAAGCTTCCCCGGCAAGCCTCCGCCCTGGCGGAGGCATTTAATGCCTGTCATTCCGACGGGGAACCCAAAGCCCTGTGAGGGCATGATGACGGTCAGGCCGGGTCCCGCCGGTGCAGGCGATAAGCTCTGTTAGCTATCCCTCTCTCTCTCTCTCTCAGGGGTGGGCCCGGGCTGACAGATTCTTTGACCGACCAAGCGCGCCGCCCCGCATGCCCTGTCGCTGTCAACCTTTTCACCCCATAGGGGACGCCGCCGCGCAACCAATTGCGCGGCATGAGAGGCTGACCTATGGGGCCCGTGAGAGGACGTCTTACCAACCCAGTCAGAAGAAACCCCGTAAGTCTCCGTCTGCGGGGCCCGCCGAAGGCAAAGGTGTCAGAGCCCCTGCTCCGACACACCGCGAGGCGACGGCCCGGCCGAAAGTCTCAAGTGGGCATTAAATGAAGGTGTGGGCGCTTCCAGTAACGCCCACGTCGTCTACAGCACAACTATAGCTCATGTTTTCCTTTGCCGACCTATGTGGTATTCCCCCGAGTATATAAGGGGAGAGCCTGGTCCATGCAAAGGGTTGGCTCTTTTCCTAGCTCGATTTTCCTTAGGTTAGATCTCTCTAAGGTTACTCCGTACCACAGAAGCACCGTTCTTCCTCGGGGCTAGAGCAAGAAGAAGAACAGTGCGCACCTTTGTAACTCATCATACTCTCCATATACGCCAATATATACAAAACAAGCAGGACGTAGGGTATTACGCCTTCCGGGGCGGCCTGAACCTAGGTAAATGCCTGCGTCTTTACTTCCTTAGCCACCGGGTTTACTCGCAAAGCTCTAATACACCCCAAGGCTCGTAAGAGACTCACTACTCCCCTGGGCCGAATTCCAAAGGGGGGTCCCTCCGAACCACCGCTAGAGGCGTCTCTACGCCGACAGCTTGGCGCTAGAAGGAGGGCCGTTCGAAACGCCGGGCTCGGGGACGTCAACTTGCCGGAAGGGCTCAAAGCCGACACCCCCGGAGGCGTCGTCTTGGGCTTCCAACAGGTCGCGGAGCGGCTTGCTGGACTTGGGGACGCCATGACCCGCCGGCTTGAAGAAGAAGGCCAGGAGCTGGTGCTCGCGGTGGCGGAGCACACCTTGGCGTGCTACCGCAGCCGCGACCCGAGCTTCTCCTTGGAGCCCGCCGCGCAGGGGAACGACGAGGTAAATCTTGGAACTCAATCCTTAAGCTAAGCTTCCGATCGCTTATCTCCATTTTTAAAAGCTTCCAAGCACTATATTCGCAAATAGTTTTTGCTCGGCAATATTTCCAAGTGTTTTTGAGGTCATGATGGATTTACCTGAAGGTATCGGCGTAAGTCGCGGAAAGTACTTCGGGTTGTCCGCTCAAAAGCCCTGGTACCCTGCCTGGTTCCTTAACCCTGGGCGCCAGCCTGGCAAATGAGCCGCCCAAGTACCGTACACGCTTGCGCACGCGCCCGGCGGTTCCCCTTGAGATGCTTGGGAGGTATGAGGAAATATTGCCGCGTAAAAATGAAAGCCATCAAAATAAACAAAGTTATGCAACTCTATCAGTCGTCGGTAGAGCGTTTGCTAACAATTAACGGTTTCAATAATCGTCTTTGCACAAAGTCTTGGATGAATTTGCAGGAAAAATCCGAAGTCCGGGGCTCGTCCTCTGGACCCCTGCGGCCCCGAGGGCCTGTCCTCCCAAGCCTTAGTCTCAGCCCTCCAAGCGCTCGGGGGCTGGGGGCCTCACGCTAAAGAGGAGCGCTCGGGGGCTGATCCCGAGCTCGGGCAGGAGTCCTTCCAAGTAGCGGCGCGTCTAACTCTCGGGGGCTGGGGGCCTTGGGTTCGCCCCGAGCGCCGTCCTCGGCTGTCCGCAAGCAAGAGCCAGACACGCCACACAAGTCCAAGACGCGGCACGTCTAGCTCTCGGGGGCTGGGGGCCTCGGGTCTGTCCCGAGCGCCGTCCTCGGCTGTCTGCGAGCAAGAGCCAGATGCGCCACCAAAGACGAAGATGGAAACCGTTCGGAACTATGTTCGAACGAAAAAAGTTGTGAAAGTAAGGCGTCGGAGGCCAAGTCCACGTCCGAAATCACAACTAAAGCGAAGTGTTCGGAGCCAAGTCTGAGCATAACTTTGCAAAAAGTAAGATGCTCGGAGCCTAGTCCGCATCAGAAATTGCGAGAAATCTTTCCCGGAGCCAAGTCCGGGTGAAGAACCCGCAAAGACAAAAGCAAAACGCTGCTGGAGCCAAGTCCAGTACAAATGCAATGAAAGGAAAGCAAGGAGCAAAAGGCCTTCCGGCCAGCAGTTCTTTGCACTACAAAAAATTGCCAATAAAGCACAAGTTCTTACAAAGGGGTTTCTATCCCCGGACTAAGGACGACAAAATATAAAACGAAGAAGGAGCTACTCCGAGCGGTCGCCGTCGTCGTCGCCGGCATCCACCTCGCGGACGAAGCGCTGGGCGATCTGGTCGGCCACCTTTCGAATCTCCTTCCGAGTTTCGTCGTCGGCGACCTCGTCGTTCCCCTGCGCGGCGGGCTCCAAGGAGAAGCTCGGGTCGCGGCTGCGGTAGCACGCCAAGGTGTGCTCCGCCACCGCGAGCGCCAGCTCCTGGCCTTCTTCTTCAAGCCGGCGGGTCATGGCGTCCCCAAGTCCAGCAAGCCACTCCGCGACCTGTTGGAAGCCCAAGGCGACGCCCCCGGGGGTGTCGGCTTTGAGCCCTTCCGGCAAGTTGACGTCCCCGAGCCCGGCGTTTCGAACGGCCCTCCGAGCCTGAGAGAAGATGTCCCTCATCAGGCGCGTATGCTCCGCGCGTTCGCCAAGCAGCCCGAGGCGGGCCTCCTCCACCTTTTGCCATGCAGCGGCGGCCTCCGAGCTCTCGCGCTTCCTCGCCTCCTCCACCTCCTGGATCTTGGTTTGGAGGGTGCGTTCGGAAGTGCGCGAGTCCTCAAGCCGCCCCTCGAGATCTCGGATGCGGGTGCGGAGATCCGCCATCTCCTTGGCAAGCTCTTCACGGGCAGCATCGACGCGGCCCTGGACTTCGGCGTTCAGGTTGTCGGTCGCCTTCTCCAGGTCCCCTTCGCGCTTGGCGAGCACCGCCTCCTTCGTTTCAGTCTCCTTTTCGCGAAGGGCAAGTTGCTCTTCGCGTTGCTGAACTTCGGCGGTCCGCGCTTTCAAACTTTCCTCGCGCGAAGCCAGCCGGTCTTCGATGTTACCTTCGCGAAGGGTGAGTTGTTCGTCGCGTCGGTCGGCGTCGGCGATGCGCTTCTCCAGCCGCGCCTCCGCGTCAGCGACGTCCTTCTCCCGCTGCTTCAGGCCTTGCTCGCGCGAGGTTACCTTGGCTTCGATCCGAATGAGGCGGGAGGTTCGCTCATTAAGGAGGTTTTCCTTCTCGATGAGCTCCCTCTTCAGCTCGTGCATGGCTTCCCGCAGGCGATCGACCTTGGCCATGCCCTCCTCGTACTCCCGCTTGGCGATGCAGGAGCGAGCCAAGAAGGACTCCGCCGCCTCCACAAGCAAGGCCTCCTTCTCGTCGAGCGAGCCCTCCCGCTCCTCCAGCGAGGCCTCCTTGTCTGCCAAAGCCGCCTCCTTGGCGGCGAAGTCCTCCTGAAATTTGTTGATGGCGGCGCGCGCGGCGTCGAACGCGTCGGGAGGGATCACCCGGGATGCTTCGTCGCGCCGCGCAGCGCGCTGCACCCGCGGCAGCAAAGTTAAGGTGGAGCACCCGAGCACCTCCTCCTGAGGCTCGGGATACTCCACCACAATAGAGCCGCCGGCCCCCTTCTCGGGCCGAACGCTCTCGGCTCCCTCCATGGGAACCGTCTCCTGCTCGGGCCCCGCCGTCTGCCCCTCGGCTCCGGCGGCGCTCAGCTCCTGCTCGGGCTCCGCCGCCCGCTCCTCAGCTCTGGCGGCGCTCGGCTCCTGCTCACATGGCGCCACCTGCCCCTCAGGCGCGGCGGCTCGCTGCTCCTGCCCAAGTGCCGCCGCCTGTTCCTCGGGCCCGGCAGCACTTGGTCCCTGCTCTTCCTCCGGATCGGCGCCCGGCGCCTCTGCGTCGGCTCGCGCAGCCTCCGGCGGCGCCTGCGCCGCTCCCTGCGCGGCCGTTTCCGCGCTCGGGGCAGCTTCTTCCCGCGAGACCGCCTCGGCTCTCGGGGCTGGCTCCTCGCTCGGGGCCAGCGGTGCGCTCGGGTTCGGCGCCGCAGAACCGCTCGGGACAGAGGTCCCGCTCGAGGCCGAAGGTTCGCGCGCGGCCGCCTGCGTGCTCGGGGCCGCGCCCGCGCTCGCGTCCCCACCCGCGCTCGGTGCAACCGGAGCGCTCGGAACCGAAGAAGGGCTCGGGGACACTTTGGATTTCTTCGCCCTGAAAAGCCAACAAAGCCAAGCTTGGGATCAATTCCCGAGCACAATACTCAAGCAAAACAAGGCAAAGGTGAAGTTTATTCTTACCGCCACTTGCCCTTCGGGACAACCGAGTCCGGGTCGGAGGACCCCGGCGGGTTTTTCCTCTTCTGTCCGGTGGCGGCGTCCGCGCCGACCGCCGACGAGCTTACAGTCAGCGCGGTCCCAGCGGCTCCTCGCCCCGAGCCGCCGCCTCCATTCCCCGGCGCCTGAGGGCCCGCGGGTGGAGGGGGCAGCGGAGGCGGCGCAGAAGGCCACCGCCCGAACTTGAGGCCGGCATAGGCAGAGCTTCCCTGCCCGACATCTCCCACCACGGTCGGCTTCGGCGTCTTTTTCTTCTTCGCCGCCGGCGTCTGCGGTGGTGGACACGGAGGTGGCGGGGCTAGCCCCTTGCCCTTCGGGTCGGCGGGGTCGGCAGCAACATCTGCCGCCGGGGCGCTCGCGGCTCCGGCCGCCCGCGCCTGCACCTCGTCTTCATCTGAGAAGATCCGAATGCCCCCAGCCGGCACGCGCAGGCCAGCTCTCGGCGCGGACACGAAGCCATGTGCGTCGCACACCGGCATCATGTCCAGGATACTCTGCCGGTCCGCATGCACGCAGAGTGGCAGGTCCGGCCGGGCGAGCTCGGCCTGCAAAGGGTCTTGCTCCCCGAGCAGCACCTTCAGCAACATCGCCACCACGGCAGGGGTCAGGTTCTTGCCAGCGCCGACCTCCGTCCGGCAGAAGTCATCGTCGCCGGTGTACATCCACGCCGGTCGCGCGCGCTTCCGTAGCGGCGCCAGCCGGCGTCGGAGGAAATCGCCGATGACCATGATGGCCGTCAGCCCCAGCTCCTGAAGTTGGGTGATGCGCGCCACCGCCAAAAACAGCTCCTTGTCGCTCGGGTCCATGTACTCCCATGCCTTCGTGTGCTCCGCCGGCGCCTCCGGGATCAGCAGTTCCGTCGCCGGGTCGGTATTGACATAGCACCACTGCTGGCGCCAATCGTCCCATTTATTCCGCAACTTCTGCGGAATGTAAGGATCGGCCTCCTTCCCTCCCCGGAGCTGGAAGTTGGCGCTGCCGATGACCTCCGCTCGGCCGGAGCCCCGCGTCCTCCCGACCGATCGAAGGACGAAGTAATGTCGAAGGAGCGCCACCGACGGCATCACCCCGACGAACATCTCGCAGAGGTGGGCGAAGATCGCCAGCACTACCACGGAGTTGGGGGTGAGATGGAGAAGGTGGACCCCATAATCCTTGAGGACCTCCATGAAGAACGCCGAGAATGGCGGCAGAAGTCCCGCCCCCACGAAGCTCGTGAAGATCACCGCTTCGTTCGCCCGCGGGTTCGGCGGGTACGTCGCCGCCCGCACCACCGTCGGGTTCGGGCGGCCCTCCGGCACCACGATGCCCCGGACCTTGTCCATCGCCTCCTCGTTGAGGAGGCGGGACTTCTGGAGCACGCTAGGCGAGCTCGGCGTCGGGGAGCCGCTCTGCCGGGTCTTGCGGCGAGTCATTATGGTGGCGATTTGGTGGCGGAGAAGGCTTTCGGGAGGCAAAAATGGCGGCGGCGGGAGGAAGAAGACGAAGAAAGCGCAAGTACTTTGGGAGACAGAGCGTTTGCGCAAGGAGGTGGGAAGTTCAAAAGTGAGAAGTGGTTTTCTTTTCGAAAGGGAAAAAAAACCGCAGAAGTTCAACCGTCCGGCGGTTTCCAAAAAACAATGATGGGCTGTCAATTTACTGCCGTTGGCAGTGGATTTGCAGTCGCGCGAAATCCGGGGCACGCAACCGTCCGGAGCAGCGCGCTTTTCCCGCGCGGGCGCAACCCGAAGCGCCGCGGCCAGGTGGCGCATGCGGATTAGGCGTCGCTCCCGCTCCGAGCGCGGCGCGTTAAAAGCGCCCCTCCGCAGGGCGCATCAGAATGGGCCGGCATCTTTTGCTTGGCCCAAGAAGGAAAGGCCTTATCCCCAGTCGCAGCCCTTCGGGCCGCTGCTGGGAGATAAGGCCGGGGGCTACTGTCGGCGGAATGGGGCCCAGGGTACCCCTAACCGCCGGCAGAGGCCAACCAGATACCGCAGAGGGTGACGCGTGGCGCTCCGGTCGCTGGGGCCTTGGGCCCCACCCGGATCGTCGTACGGAGCCCGCGGCCAATCCCAAGGAATCAGGGGTCTCCTCCAGAGGCTGCATCCGCAAAGCAGAAGGAGTCGTGGGCCTCCGGGAGTCCACGGCCCATGCACTGAGCGAGCACTCGGGGTCCGTCCCCGAGCGCTCGGCGTCCCAGAAGGCGAAGGGCGCGCTCGGGGTCCCCTCCCGAGCGCTCGGCATCTTGGCAGATGTGGGGCCCAGGGGAGCGCTCGGGGTCCGCCCCCCGAGCACTCTCCCTCGGGCTCCCCCTTCAAGGCGCCCCGAACGGCCCCCCCAGCGGGTGCTCCCCGAGCGCTCGGGGTTGCTCGGGGGCTTGTAGAAGACAGCTGGCGCCCCTCCTAGCGAAGGAGGTCGCTCGGGGCCGAGTGCCCGGGGGATGACGTGTCCTCTGGTGGGGCCCTCGTCCATGCACGTCGTCCAGCGCCAAGCTTCCCCGGCAAGCCTCCGCCCTGGCGGAGGCATTTAATGCCTGTCATTCCGACGGGGAACCCAAAGCCCTGTGAGGGCATGATGACGGTCAGGCCGGGTCCCGCCGGTGCAGGCGATAAGCTCTGTTAGCTATCCCTCTCTCTCTCTCTCAGGGGTGGGCCCGGGCTGACAGATTCTTTGACCGACCAAGCGCGCCGCCCCGCACGCCCTGTCGCTGTCAACCTTTTCACCCCATGGGGGACGCCGCCGCGCAACCAATTGCGCGGCATGAGAGGCTGACCTATGGGGCCCGTGAGAGGACGTCTTACCAACCCAGTCAGAAGAAACCCCGTAAGTCTCCGTCTGCAGGGCCCGCCGAAGGCAAAGGTGTCAGAGCCCCTGCTCCGACACACCGCGAGGCGACGGCCCGGCCGAAAGTCTCAAGTGGGCATTAAATGAAGGTGTGGGCGCTTCCAGTAACGCCCACGTCGTCTACAGCACAAGTACAGCTCATGTTTTCCTTTGCCGACCTATGTGGTATTCCCCCGAGTATATAAGGGGAGAGTCTGGTCCATGCAAAGGGTTGGCTCTTTTCCTAGCTCGATTTTCCTTAGGTTAGATCTCTCTAAGGTTACTCCGTACCACAGAAGCACCGTTCTTCCTCGGGGCTAGAACAAGAAGAAGAACAGTGCGCACCTTTGTAACTCATCATACTCTCCATATACGCCAATATATACAAAAACAAGCAGGACGTAGGGTATTACGCCTTCCGGGGCGGCCTGAACCTGGGTAAATGCCTGCGTCTTTACTTCCTTAGCCACCGGGTTTACTCGCAAAGCTCTAATACACCCCAAGGCTCGTAAGAGACTCACTACTCCCCTAGGCCGAATTCCAAAGGGGGTCCCTCCGGACCACCGCTAGAGGCGTCTCTACGCCGACAGCTACATCATTAGATAAATATTAAATGTTGGATTAGTAGAGATTAGTGAAGATAGAGGGTGGAGATTATTTGGATCTACTAAACTGATGTTTTTAATAGTAGTGCAGATGCAGATGTAGATTCGAGAATTTGTTCTTGGTCTCCGTAAATTATTGAGCGTGTCAAGAAAGACGTACTAGTGTAGATGTGGCATGCGATGTGTTTGTACATCAGCCCGGGCGTTCGGTTTAAACCGAAAATTCGGTTTCGGTTTTTCGGTTTTTGGGAAATTCGGTTTTTGGAAAATAGAAACCGAAATGTGTACTGAAATACTGAAAACCGAAATTTCGGTTCACCGAAAATTTCGGTTCGGTTTTCGGTTAACCGCCGTGCCTCTGCTTGCCTGCGAAGTCGCGATCGGAGCTGGCGCCGTTCGAGACTTCGAGAGCCTGGGCCGACGGCGACGGGGAGGCAGGCGGGTTCCGCGGCGGTGCTGGAGGCGGCGGCGGCCGAGGGGGAGGCAGGCGGCGGCGGAGGAGGAGGCGGCGCCGAGGCGGTGCTGGGGGCGGCGCCGCGGTGGTGCTGGGGGCAGCGCCGCGGCGGCAACCGGCGGCGGCGGCGGCCTAGGGCAGAGGCGCAGGGGGGAGGCGAGGCGGGTTCCGCGGCGGTGCTGGAGGCGGCGGCCGAGGGGGAGGCAGGCGGCGGCGGAGGAGGAGGCGGCGCCGCGGTGGTGCTGGGGGCAGCGCCGCGGCGGCAACCTGCGGCGGCGGCGGCGGGGGAGGCTGGATGCGCCAGAGGGGGAGGCAGGCGGCGGCGGCCTAGGTCAGAGGCGCAGGGGGGAGGCGAGGCGGCCTAGGGAGCTAAGGGACTCAGGGTGCTCGGCTGAATAAATACACGGTAAATGAATTGGGCTGGGCTGGGCCAGATGGGCCACGGTTAATTCGGTTATTTCGGTTAACCGTGGCCCAAAACCGAATTAACCGTATTAATTTCGGTTTTTCACAAATGAGAACCGAAAAAAATTCGGTAAACCGAAATAACCCCTAATTCGGTTTTTTTCGGTTTCGGTTTCGGTTTCGGATTCGGTTTTCCGGTTTTTATGCCCGGGCTGATTTGTACAGCGATGTGTATACCTGTGCATCTCTCGTAAAAATGGAGAGAGAAAGGAAAACGTTCCTTGCAGTGCCCTGGTAATCATAGGAGACCAATTCCTACCCCTTGCCCGGCTCCCAACTGACTAATCCCCATTCTCAACGCATGCCCACTAGTTCGTCTCAAAGCATGCACCCTGGTAAATCGGATCCAATTGCCTAATACCCATCTTAGCGCATGTCCATTAGTTAGTCTCGACACATGCATCCTGGACCAGGAACACCTGGGCCCATCTTCCAGTGACCCGGTCCGGAGATGACATGGCGCCTCCCATTCCTTCCTCCTGTTCGCCTGGGAAGAGGAGGCTTGGAAACACATAAAAGCCATTCGATCTGCCGCACTTGCCCTTCACAGGCTCACAGCTCTCTCTCAATCGCTCCCTGAGCTAGAGCTGTCCCTACAAAAAGAAAAATAATACCAGATGAACACGGAAGCTCCTCAATATTTCGTTCCGTATTGTTGATCCTTTCTAACTGATCACATCTGTACATGTAATCGGTGTCGTGTCCAAGAGGCGCCTGCATTTGTTGGCGGCCACGGCAAGAACAAATCAAGGCTATTGCAGCCTTCACCTGAATGCAGGGGGCATCTGCAGCTTGACGGAGTTGCAGAGAGTCCCCATGGATCAGTCCGGTCCCGAAGGCATTGTTCCACCCGCGCACCAGGCGCCGATCAAATGCCCAAGTGCTGCTGAAGTAAACCAGTATTTATCCGCGTTTATTGCGTGTTGCGACTTGAGATTTCCTCTGCACTTTACGAATCCGAAGGGATGGTTCAGGACGCGAACCAACGAAGCCCGACGGTGTCGTCCGAGGAGTTCCTGCAGTTCAAGAGGAAAGCCGGCACGATCGTCGAGGAATACTTCTCCACGGGCGACGTCACCGCGACGGCGAACGAGCTGAGGGAGCTGAGCGTGCCGTGCTACCACTACTACTTCGTCAAGAAGCTGGTCTCGGTGGCCATGGACCGGCACGACAGGGAGAAAGAGATGGCGGCCGTGCTGCTGTCCTCGCTCTACGGCGACGTCATCGACCGCCCGCAGGTGTACAAGGGGTTCTGCAAGCTCACAGAGTCCTGCGACGATCTGTCCGTCGACACGCCAGACGCCGTAGACATCCTCGCCGTGTTCGTTGCCCGCACCATCGTCGACGACATACTGCCACCAACGTTCCTGGCAAAGCAGCTGCCCTGTTTGCCGGAGGGGTGCAAGGGCGCCGAGGTCCTCCATAGGTCGGAGAAAAGCTACCTGTCCGCGCCGCACCACGGGGAGATCATTCTGCAGAGGTGGGGCGGGATCAAGTACATCACCGTGGAGGAGGCCAAGGCCAAGATCGCCGACATCCTGGAGGAGTACCTCGCCGCCGGCGACATGGCCGAGGCCTTCCGGTGCATCAGGGACCTGAAGATCCCCTTCTTCCACCACGACGTCGTCAAGCGTGCGCTCATTCTCGCCATGGAGCGCGGCGGCGCGACCGAGGGCCTCATCCTGGACCTCCTCAAGTCGGCGTCGGACGAAGGTGTCATCAATGAGAGTCAGATCATCAAAGGGTTCAACCGTATGATCGACTCTGTTGACGATCTGACGCTTGACGTGCCAAATGCGAGGTGTCTCCTGAAATCCATGATCCTGAAGGCTTCGTCGGAGGGATGGCTGTGCGCGTCGTCCCTGAAACCGCTGGGTCCGGAGCCGAAGAAGGCCATCAAGGACGACACGGTGGTGAGAAAGTTCAAGGCGAAGGCCGCGTCGATCATAAAGGAATACTTCATGACAGGGGACATCATAGAGTTGGTGAGCAGCTTGGAGGCCGAGAAAACAACTCGGGCGCATCCTCCTTCAATGCCATCTTCGTCAAGAAGTTGATCACCGCCGCGATGGACCGGAAGAGCCGCGAGAAAGAGATGGCCTCCGTGCTGCTCTCCTCGCTCTGCATGCCGCCGGAGGACGTCGTGGCAGGGTTCCAACTCCTGATCGAGTCCGCCGAGGACGGCGCGCTGGACAATCCCGCCATAGTCGAGGACCTAACCATGTTCTTTGCCAGGTCAGTGGTCGATGAGGTGATAGCGCCGTCAGACTTAGAGGCAATGGAAGAGGAGGCCGGCCGCCGCAAGGCGGCTGGTTCCACCGGCATGCTGGCGCTCCAGAACGCCTGCTCTCTGCTCGGAGCAAAGCTCTGCGCGGAGCGGATCCTGCGTTGCTGGGGCGGCGGCGGCACCGGCAAGGCCGGCCGGGAGCTGTGCGAGGTGAAGGACAAGATCGGCAAGCTGCTGCAGGAATACGACTGTGGCGGGGACATCCGGGAGGCGTGCCCGTGCATAAAAGAGCTCGGCATGCCCTTCTTCCACCACGAGGTGGTGAAAAAGGCGCTCGTGGCAATCATCGAGAAGCGGGGCAAGGACGAGCGGCTCTGGGAGCTTCTCAGCGAGTGCTACGGCCGCGTCCTGATCACGCCGAACCAGATGACCAAGGGCTTCCAGAGGGTGGCCGACTGCGTCGACGACCTCGCGCTCGACGTACCGGACGCCGGGGAGCAGCTCGGCTGCTACGTCGAGCGCGCCAAGGAAGGACAATGGCTGCACGCGTCCTTCTCCATCGTGAGGCCGGGGCAGGTAGTCCCCAATGGCATTGGTGTTTGTTCGTGAGTGCACCGGTTACATGCAGCACTGACATTCCAGGAGGAGTTCGTTTGCACCTTTACGCAATTACACGAAGTGTGTGTATCTGCAGGTATAAGAAAAGACGATCAATAGGAGTATATATACGTTGGCACAAGAATGTTGCTATAGGATAGAAGTATGATCTTCCATCTCGGGAGTTTTGCATGGCGTTTAGATGGCGTTTAGACTGGAGGATTTGTGCATTTGAAGAGTTTGCGCTTGCTATTGTTTTTCCCGTATACTGTCCTGTTGTGTTTTATTTTGTCAATTGCTTGATGTGAAAGATACCATGTTACCCTTGATTAATTATCACATTTTTCTGTTTCGATCTTTTTGTAGAAATTGCTTAACTTTAGCATCCATGATCTATTCTCTTATCTAGCCATGAAGCTTCAACGTACCCACTTTCCGTATTACTCTCTTATTAACGTATCACATGCAACTTTGACTAAATATGTTAGATAAAGACATAAGATGGTTAGGGAAATATGCCCTTGCCCCTTCGTGGTTATACAATCCTATAACCATTGTCGGTTCGAGCACACTTTTACTTCACACATTAATAAATCCAATTCTACGATGAAGTTGTGTCTAGAACATGATAATATTGTCTAGATTCGACTATCACTTAATTATTAATTCATTTTTAATACCTAGCATGCATAAAGATATATTAGTACACGCTAATATGGATTGGTTTATCATAGATAGTACATTGCCGCATATTATATAGACGTAAAACATGTAAATCTTAAAGCATGAATTATGGTGGGGGTTCAATGCCCACCGGGGTAACGGATCCACACTCATAATGGTTCTGTTATGTAAACAATTGGTGAATTTTACACATTTACTACTAAAATGAAGTCTAGCTCGCATTTTGTCTTTACTTTTTCGTGATTTACACATACATCATTCTTCTGCTATATCATATTATGCATATGCATTCCCATCAATTATCTCCCAATCGACCCCGCTAAGCCTCTTTGGCCAGCCCCACCTATCATATTTTTCCTCCCAAAAGACAAACTGCCCCCTTCTTCCTCTGTTCTTCCATGTTGCTACGACGAGGCAAGAGCTAGAGACCTAGGGCACCAACCCTTATTCTGCTACAGACTGATGCAGTGCTCTTACTGATATGTAAAAAACACATCGTGTCTTTGTGAGATTAATGATGCATTTTCATTAAATTCTTATGGTATTTTAATTATTATTTTAGATCATTAAATAAACCAGGAGCCTGTCTTTTATCATTTTATTTTATATACGCCGGAAAACACCGCAAAAATTAGAAAATCAAACGTATTTGAGAATGTTCCAGAGGGTGAAGATTTCATGTGAAAGGAAGTGTCGAGATCAGGAGGCCCACAGCAACGGGGCGGCAGAAGGGGGCGGCACCCCTTGCTGCCTCCTTTGCCGTCTGGGGCCCATAAGGCTCCGTCAGCGGCACCCCTTCTCGATTAGATTTCTTTTGACCCTAAAAAATATTCCTACAGCGTTTTGCCTACATATACAGGAGGGTTCGCGTTGCGAAGAACAAAGAGAGACAGCGAGACAGAACATGAGGTTCCCGCTGAGAGCCCTAGTTTTCCATCTTCATCACCACCATGGATTCCACTCATAGATCATCTCTTCCAACAAGCCTCTATAGCTAGAATCTCCTTGTAATTTATCTACGATCATCAAGACCTTCGAGATTGATTTGTATTTTGGTTTTCATCAATATATGAATTTAATATTTTATTCATTCTTGTTGATTTGCATAATGTGTGAGTATTCCATTGAGACTACAAGATTGTAGTAGTAACAATGTATAATTCTCTATGTTTGTGATGACCATCCATATTCAATGCTATCAATTATGTTATTACGATTGCCATCCATCTTCAGTGCAATCAATTTATTCATTGGCATTTATTATGCATATTTGTTTAACGTCCCAAAAGGGATCATAGTAGTAGTTGTTTGTTTTATCAACCCGCTTTGTTAGACATTACGATATTGGTGAAGAGGAGATGACGCTTGGTGGATGAGTGACATAAATTCGCGATTGGAAGCATAAAATCCAATCTACTAGGAGAAGGTATGAAGGCTAACACTTTATACCATATTCGACGCAAGTGATAGTGCACAAACTTGGATTAATGGTAGAGGTGCATAATATTTATCCCGATGAAATAGTTTCTCCATTAGTTTGATATTTATTTTATACGCTTCGGTTATATCTAGAATTCAAATATCCTTATGAGAATTGCTACTAGTGAATCTATATACCCCATGTCTCATTTTCCACCATTAGAACATCTCCGGTATCACATTTAGTAGTAATTAGGTTACTATTTTTTATTTATTCAAAAATAGTAGTTGCATCCTAGGTCAAACAGTTGTATATTTTAATTATTATTGCATCCTCAAGGTTCATAACTATTTGATAAAAGTAGTTGCGTGTCTTAACATTTATTTTTATTATTTTTAAATGTGATTTTATATTTGGAGCAAGTGAGATCAATCACCACTTTCGTGTAGGTTTGATATTCTTTCTCATGAAAAATGCTATAATTGATCTCTTACACCTGTGGGTTATCACCTGCTCGATAGCCTATACAACCCCGGAGGCGAACGACTTTGACTAAATATGTTAGATAAAGACCTAAATGGTTAAGTTATATAAACAATTATGGTCAAACAATTTATCTTGTTATTTTCACTAATCAATAGAAGTAGTTTTATATGTTAGTAGCTCGTGTTGGAAACTTTGAGTGCACTATTTCTAAAATGTCACGTACTTTGGGAGTTCTAGACCATGCCACCTTTTACTTCTCGAGGGAGACCATGCCACCATGTATGAAGTCCTAAACCACGCTGCCATAAAGTCGATAGTGTTAAAAGATATCATTGCATGTCTTGGTAACGCGCGGGACCAAGAACTACATGTCACTCCCACAACCAATGACATTTTTCCCGGATGTCCTATATGTTATGAATACAAAAATGATATTGTTGTTCACGCAACCTAGCCCTCTAGCTCAATCTTGTCAAAACATTTGAATACAAATACTGATATACCGAGAATCAAGATGTTGCTTGAGTGATCAGTGAAGATGATTATACCTTCTATTCATCAAGGGTCAAACAAATGTTTGATTTGTGTCTCCTTGAGGCTGATTATGCTTTTGGTGGTGAGTGACGTAGCTGTCGATAGTGATGAGTCTGTGATGACTTCGTCAATCTTCAAGCTCGATGACTGCAGTCTTTAATATACGTTGTGTAAGTGTGTGTATAAGTCTATATGTGGTACTCGATGTTTTCTAAATTCAAAAAACATTATAAACAGATAAGAGGTAGAGATCATGTGAGATTGAACTGCTTTCTACAAAATGTATACTTCTAAACAAATTCACGATTGACATATGGAGCGTAATAATTTTGTTTCATGCAAACTTTCTTTTTCAGAGAATCATGCAAACTTTCGGTGCTCGAAGAGAATGTAACCCACCAACCCAGCCCACTTTTCCAACCCTCATGGGCTCTCCCACTTGTCGGCCAACCTCTATCTAAGTCCATGTTGTGCACCAATGGCCCAATATTCCTCGGCCCAACTCTCCACGACAGATGGCACATGCACACTGCGCACTGTGGTGCTCCAGAAATCCCGACAATTGTTTATTACAGGAGCCAAGAATCCTCTGCATACCCCTTTTTCCTGTCGTAAGCTGGTCCATTAAATTAGTTTTCCATTTTCCCCTCCTTTCTCTGTTTTATATTTATTTTTTCTTCTCTATTTTCTTTTTATCGTACTTTTATTTTATTTTATTTTTCTTTCTTTTATTTTGTCTTTGTCGTTTTTTTTCATTTTTATATTTTCTTTCTAGTTTTTCATGTGTATCACCAATAGATATTTGATCGATGTATTTTTTATGTTCACAAGTACATACAATTTTTCCTAATAGTAACTTTTTTGTTTCCTCACGAAAAGAACAATTTAAAATAAGTAAGTTTATTTTGCGGAATATGGAACATTTTTCACGAGTTAGATGAAATTTTTTCCTAAAGTACATGAACATTTTTTATAGACCGTGAAACATGTTTAAAATTATTTTTTACCAAACATTTTTATCTACCGCAAAAAATTTCATGTGTTGCGTGAACATTTTATTTGATATATGCGAACATTTTCATAAACGGTTGAACACATTTGATTTTTAAAATAAAAATTGGTCTCTAAGAATTCTATTATGAAAAATTTGAAATATCTTTTTACTATTCATGATTTACAAATTATATTTAAAATTTTTATAAAAGTAAAAAAGGGAAAAGAGTAGATAGGCCGACCCAATGGACCAGCCCATTTAGTTGGGCTATGGGCGGCGGTTCGTAAATTTTATAAAAGTAAAAAAGGGGAAATAGTAGATAGGACGACCTAGTGGACCGATCGATTTACTTGGGCTATGGGCGGCGGTTCGTTTGCTCCCGCTTAAGGTGAGAGCTAGCTGCACACGGGAAGCTCCTACCTCCCATCTTAAGCAGGAGATAAGAGAGCATCGTCGATAGGGCATTAGATGGGCTGGCTCACCTATTATTTCTAACTCTTTTGTTAAATAAAATGTATTAAATAGAAGACACAATTTAAAGGTCCCGTCTAATATAAATGTGTTTCGGAGAATATTTTTATAATTTTTCATTTTTATAAAATTCTAGAAATATAATAATATAATTTATAAATCCTATTTAATAAAAGATATTTTTAAAACTCTTACAAACTTCCAAAAAAGTTTCTTGTGGAGTTAAAATAGTTCCACCATACACGAAAAATGGTCGTGTATATCAAATAAAATGTTCACACGAGTCATGAATATTGTTTTAATAGATCATAAGAATATGTCCCATCACACAAGAAAAACTGTTTGTGTATTCTATTTTCTTTTCACGCAACTCGTGAAAATTGTTCTGATAAATCACAAAAATATTTCATATGGAAAATATTTTTTGAACATGTTCCATCATGTATGGAAAATGTTCATCTGTTTCAAAAAAAAGTTCATCTAAATCGTGAAAATTGTTCTATGTTCCAAACACGAACATCATAAATTTTCATGTGTTAATATTTTCTTTTCGTACCAGAACATTTAAAAATCACTATTAGAACAAATCCTATCTACCATTGAACGAAAAATATTTATTAGCTGAACATTGTAGAAAATGACGTCGAAGAAATATCTATTGATGAAATATGTTGGGAAGTACAATAAATATTTAAAAATAAAAATAAAAAATAAAGAAAGAGAAGAAAAGAAAAAAAAATAAAGAAATAAATAAAAAAAACCTACCACCGTGCTGTTGGGCCAGCCCATGATTGTGTGGCGGGTGCGGCAATGCCCTTTATTTCCCTGTGACGGGTGGGAAATAGAAAAACCGCCGCGCACCGCTCCTCGTGCCTCCGGCTCCCGCTGGCCCAATACTAACACAGCATCGGATGACATAATATGGTGGGTAACCCAAAATTGATCTAGTGCCGTCTCGAAAACAACATAAGTTGTTTTAGTGCACGGGGCCAGCCAGCATTCAGTTCGGACATGCCAAAATGGTCTGCTTTGCGTTAGGGTACCTACCGTGTACCACCAGTCAGCAACTTCACTCTCGGACGATTTTGACTTCATGAACACATGGTAGCCTGGCATGCTAGGTGGTGCATGTATTGCCATGTGGGCTGACAAAATTTTCTGGAAGGGGACATGTGGGCTAACATGTGACCAGCACGTGAGGCGATGGTGCGGAGACATGGTAGTGAAACATGCCATATTATATACTGTGAGACTAGATAGAACATCCATACACTGGGCAACTTGATCCAACCCTTCTTTACTCGCCCGTCTCATCGTCGAGGAAGAATAACATCACAATGGCATAAGAGCGAACTGGTAGATAAAAAATGTTCATTGACCTTGATCAGTTTCATAGCTCATTGATATAGACGCTCTCCGCGCTCACCTTACAAGCTTATGTACTCTGGGTCAGTTTGCTTCTGTGAAAACTTTGGTTAAAAGTGCAATATTGTGATATTTCGGTGAAAATAGGTGTAGTCCTATTTTGCATAAAATCTATTCAATTTTCTTTTACCATCTGGTCGATGATTACGAAGCAGTCAAAATGAAAAGGCTGAAGCACCTGGGAGGACGGGGCTCTCCGGCGCTCTCCGAGTCAGTCTCCCCTGATCCCCGGCCTTACGCGGCTAGAGGCCCCGACAAAGCGCCAAGCCAGCGTTATGCTCCTGCAGGTAGCAGGAAAACAGCTCATCTCCTAAACGCCAAAGCGCACATCAGTAACGCACACGTGACGGCATAAGTGCCGGAAACACAAGCACAACAACCACCCCGACCCAACCCAGTGAATTACCCAGGAATCCGCGCGATCCCATCAGTTTCGAGCTTAACAAACCAAGCTTCTCTCCCCAAAAAGACCTGCCAAAACCAAAGCGAAATTGCCAATTACCCACCCTGGTGCTCGCAAATCCGCGATCGTGTTGCGCTGCACACTTGCACAACCCGTCGCCTTCCGTTCCCTCCCCCACAGCCCGCATCCCTGCGCGTGCGTGTCCTCAATCCTAGCAGCGCGGCCGTGTCCGTTTCCTCCTCCCCTCCCCGCCCGCCCCGCCGTTCCCTCTCCCCCCGTTCGCCGATGCGGCCCGCCACCAAACCCTAGCCCGATCCCAATGGCGACCCCCCGCACGGGGGCCGCGGCGCCGGGGCCGCCGGTCACCGGCGACCGCTACCTCGACCTGCTCGTCCGCTTCGTGGGCAGGCACGCGGAAGAGCTGCTCGACGGCTCCGTCACCCTCCGCCTCCACCCGGTGGGGCTCCACTACGTCGCCTCCCGCCTCGAGGCGCTGCGCGAGCTGGAGGCCGTCGGCGCGGGAGCGCCCGTGGACTACCTCCGCGCCTACGTCGCCGACCTCGGGGACCACCGCGCGCTCGAGCAGCTCCGCCGGATCCTTCGGCTCCTCACTTCGCTCAAGGTCGTGGCGGCCGGGCCAGGGCGCGACCCGGCGCCGCTCTCTCTCCTACCGTTTGCGCACCTTCGCGTTCTCGAGCTGCGGGGGTGCGACCTCTCCACCTCCGCCGCTAGGGGCCTGCTGGACCTCCGCCACACCCTCGAGAGGCTCGTCTGCTACAATTCCACGGTGCGATTACATGGTGACAGCTAATTATGATCCCATACTAAACTATGAGAGTCTCTGAACCATGCTGAGCTGTGAATTATGCTTATCGTTTGCTGTTTGGTTCATCTACAGCTAGCAAAGCTGAGTTTAGTTTCAGCCCACTTGCTGCAGTGCTATGGTCCGTAGTCAACTATGTTCCTAGGATCTGATCCAATCCGTTCCATGTATCAAAATACGATATTCTACTTACAGCATGTTCCTGCCAATTTTGTTAATTAATCTGCCATTCTCCTAGTGCTAAGATGCCTTTGTAGTGTGAAACTTTTATGTTTACTGATGTTTCCAGTCTTTCTGATGGGTTTTACTGAAATACTGTTAGTGTCTTTAGGTTGTCATTGAGCATTCCACTAGTAACTTTGATGTGAATTTATCAATTTAGTCCATGTCAGTTTTTTTCCTGGAGTAGAGCAACTGGGGTATTTTGCAGTGCTTATGCAATGCAATTGTTGTAGCACATGATCAACATCCTGATAATGCAATTATAAAAGTTATCCCTTTCGTGGTTGCTGCATTTACCCCCCAATATGATTACTTAGGCCATGAGATTAAAAAATTGTGCTGCCATTTGTTGTCTTGATAGATTTGTCATGTCTATACTTGCATGCAGTTGAAAGTATATATATGCATCTTACCTACTTCAGTTGTAAATTACAAAGGAAACTCTTATGGAATTTATTGCTCCCTCTGAGTTAGAGCTTTAGAGGTTTTGGGGATTGATAGTGATCTTTGAAACTAATACAGCTGTAATGCATCTTGTAGGACTGATAAGTGCGTTAGCTTTACCGTACTCCCATGTGCCATCTTGCCTTGGCAATTATCACATATCATCCGACATATGTTATTCTGTTTTAAATGGAATTGTTTGATGGCCAATGGACTATGGAAATATAATTGAGCTTGTAGCTGGAGAAATTCAATATTTGGTTGTGAGATTTGGTGGCCGCAGGTTGATTGGAAGTGCCACGGCTTCTCTTTTTAGGTATCATGGCATGCAACCAAAAGCTCAGCTAGCAGCAAAAAGTGATGTAGAGGGAGATGTTGCATATATCTTTTGCATTCATGGAGTGATTCTTGTAATTTATTATTTCTTCCTAAGCACTTCGACATAATGTGAAAATCTTAGCAGATTCATAATAGTTACTTTTTGCTCTACTGCAGGATGCTCTTAGGCATGTATTCGTGAGTAGAGTCATGGATATCAAGGACTCGCCCATATGGAGTCGGCTTTCGTATGTCTCATGTGCTTCTAATGGTCTGGTACTCATGGACGAGTCGTTGCAATTGTTACCTGCAGTTGAAACCCTTGATCTTAGTCGGAACCAGTTTGCAAAGGTGGATAATCTGCGGAAATGTACAAAGTTGCGAAATCTAGATCTTGGATTTAATCATTTACGTTCTATATCATCCTTGAGTGAGGTATATTTCCATTCTAATTCAATTTAAAACATTATAACCCAGACAGGCTTCTTGCCATTACGTTTGTTGTTTGAGTACATGCTACCTTTTTGCAGGTTCGCAGTCGAGTTGTTAAACTTGTACTGAGAAACAATGCTTTAACTACAGTACATGGGATCGAAAATCTCAAGTCACTTGTGGGCCTTGATCTGTCTTACAATATCATCTCAAATTTCTCAGAGTTGAAAATTCTTGGCAGCCTTTGTTTGCTGCAGAACCTATGGTTAGAAGGCAACCCAATCTGCTGTGCTCGGTGGTATCGTGCACGTGTTTTTAGTTTTTTCCATAACTCAGAAAATGTAAGTACTTTAATTCAAATGTATTAAACTCTTGTCCTTTCTCCATACTCTTGTTTTCTTCATCATAATAGACTCTTCCACAGTGTTGGAGTAACATGACTGCTCTGTTCCATGATTTTTTCTGCCTCAGTTGAAGTTGGATGATAAAGGTATGAACACACAAGAATACTGGGAAAAGCAAATAATGTTTGCAGGCAGACAAAAACAACCTGCTGATTACGGATTTTATTTTCCTGCAAAAGATGATCATGAGGATGAAGACACTTCAAATTCAATGATGGTAAGTATCTCTTTTACTGACTGCCACCAAGCTGATCTATTATATGTCAGTATGTCACACCAAATATCAAGCCAATTCGGTCAGGGCTTTTGACCTTTTGTTCCCCGAGAGGATACATAAATCAATACATGTTGTTTAGTGAATTGTTATTATACTTGCATTTTCCCCTTAAATATACACTATTTTCACGAGCCATGCAGAAGCATGATTTTCTTATATTGTCAAGATTTTGTTTTTTTGCTTGATTCACTTGATGCCATATGTGATAACCTGGTTCCTACAAATGCAAATAGCAATATAAAACCATCTATATATCTTTGTTAAATTGAAATAATTCTACACAAGTTTGGCATCCTGCATCTGTATCCTGAACGCAACTGAATGTGACCGTGTATGACTACTTTAATAATAGCCTGTTTGCACCTTTATTTACTGTAGAAAAAGATTTCCCGACTTGCCTGTATCGTGGAGGAAGAGAGAAGTCTTTGTGATGAAGGTGTGGACCAGCAGTCCACCCCACATGATAGTGATAGCTCTAAGAAGGATGAAGTTGCAGCTGCTGATAATGACATCAAAATTACTTCTTTGATAACTACAGCCGAATTAATGAAGAAAGAAAGATCGACTGATTGGCTACGTGAATTTAAGGAGTGGATGGATGAAAATATGGAGAACACAGAAGGTGACAGCCTTTATGTTGATTTCACTAACGGAAATGGAAGGTACAAGAAACAAAACAAAAGACAAAAATCACACATGAAGAGCCGAAATAATATCACAGACCTGGCACAGACATCAGGAGTTGGGAGCAGCTCAAACCTTTTGGAAACTGATTTATCTTTCACAGATGATGCATGTAATGGTGCTAATGTCGTCATTACAGAATCCTCAATTGAAGTGAATGCTGACCAAAATTTAAGGATGCACTTCAATTCTTTCCAACAACTTCCTCCACTAGAATTAGTAGGCACTTCACATTCAGATTCTTTTTCTGAGTTGGAATATGGTGCTAAAAATTTGCATACCAATGGAGAACCATCTAGTGCAATGAGCAAGTTCATAGAACCCAGTCCATCCTTTGCATATCCTGGTCCGCAGTCACCCCCGCAGTACAAGGAGGACATTCTACGTCGCAGACTTTTTCTGGAGGAAGAATTTTTGCAGAGTTCAGGAGATTTCCGATGTGTTGGTTCTCTTGGTAGCAGTAGCAGCTGCAGTGATGACTCTTCAGGTGATTTATGTTCATGCAATTCGGAAGATGATTGCGTAGCAATTCAGACAAAAATGGAGTTGGCCCTCAATGGTCAGATGGCTTCATTTCCTTATGTTGATGGTGATCATGAGGAAGAGGATGGGATGGAATTCTTTTCACAGGAGAAAAGTTTGTCTGACTGTTCAACAGAAGAGGAACCAACTTGTACAGATGCCTTAGAGTTTAGTATTAATGAGCTACATGACAGGAACCAGAGGAATGGACATCTAGGTCAAGATTCAGGCCATTTGGTTAGACAAAATGGTCAACAGAAGTTTAAGAGGAGGATACTTCCTATTTTCAAGAATCATAATGGCACTAAACTAGAATTTCTGAAGGCTAATGTAGCTGAGGTGAATGAGGGGGCTTCAGTGGGGGAAAATGGCCATCTGAGGTACGACCTAAGAAAAAGTACTATTTGCAAAGACCAGAGCTCAGAAAAACATAATTCAAGTATCCTGCAGCCCATTAGTGCTGATACAGTTTCTCGTAATACTGATGGTGATAAATACAAGCTTATAGAGGATTTCTTCAATGTGGAAGTCGCTAACAATGAAGAGTCTGAAATATGTGAACAAGGAGCTAGTTGTGGATACATGTTTCAAGATGGAAGCGATTTAGTTCAAAGGTGAGAGTTGTTTTACCTATGTTGTTCAATCCTTAAGTATCTGTATTACAGGAGTTACATGTGTAGAGACTGATGATGAACAGCTGTTGGATCACTAAACAAACGACCTCGCTGAATGTCAAAGTATATGTTGTAGAACTTATATAAAGATATCAATACAAATCTGAAGTACTTCTTTTTCTGTTTGAAAACTAAGGACTTGTTACAGCATATCAGATTAATGTGGTTAGTTATTTTCCCATGATTATAGTTTATTTTGGACTAAACATCCGCGCAGCACGACAAAAATTGATGTACTTCGTCTTCTAAATTTGCACATTAATAAAGTACTTAACCTGGTATTCAGCGTGAAAACTAACCATTCATGCTTGCAGTAGTGCATGCTATTATAACGAAAATCATAACTCTGTATAGTAGGACATTTTTGTATGTTCATGTGCTTGCTTCGAGAGAACTGCAGCTCAAAATTTATCCAATTGATAATGAATGAACGTATACTGAGTATCAAAACACTCAATGATCATGCAACACACGACAGGGCTGTGGGTCATGTATTGGACCTTCTTAATATTCATTCTTTTAATCAAGTATCAATATGGCATGTCAGACACCCACCTGGGAGGATATTTAGGAGTGCACGACTTTGATGCATAAAAGTGCCTAGATGAAGAAAATGTCTGTACACACAGGAGGGTGAATGTTGAGACCTTGGGGGATGTGGGGTCTACAAAAAAGAAAGAAGTTTGTATTGTTTGATGAAGTTCTTTAGCAATACATAACTTCTAAACTTGTAAGGAAAATAGACCCAGTATAGGGGGGGGGGAGTCTTGAGTCTTGGCTCCGCCACTATCTTTACCAATGTGTATGCATCTCATACGTTGATTGCATATTTGCATAGAACTGACGTGCATATTTTTCCGGTAATACATCTCACAATTCAAACTTCAATGTACTTCAATGCATAATGAGCAGTTAGCAATATCACCTCCTTGAATGGGAAATATTGTTGGATGATGTATTTAATTCTAAGTATTCGCTTGTAGAATTTAATTCTCAAACATCTTCAGTCAATGCGGCTTTAAGTTCTGTTAATCTGACAAACCAGAAATTTGCATGGATATGCAGTAACAGACAGATCAAGTGGCAGTTTTGAAAATCTGTGTGCATGTATGATTTTTTTTAGGAAAAAGTCCATTTTTCAGTCTTGAACTCTTACCTGAGTTCACATTTCAACCTCGAACTCTAAAATGGTCCGTTTAGTACCCTAAACTCTTAATACCGTTTGATATTCAACCCATACTTGGTTTTTGGCCCTTTTGATTGGGTTTGACTCTGCTATTCATAAAAAAAAATAACCAAAAAATTGAAAAGTTCAGAAAAATGTTAAAATTTAGGAAAACATCAGATTTTTTTTTAAACTGATCATGTAAAAATCCCAAAGATTAGAAAATTCAGAAAAATGTAATTTAAAAAAATGATAATTTATCAAGAATTTTTTTAAATGACAATTCATGAAGAAAATTTTGGAAACACAGATATTCTGATTTTTTAAAATCTACCTATTTTTCAATAAGTTTTCTATGTTTCCAAAATTTTCTTGATTTTTAAATTATTAGTTTCTAAAAAAATCCTAAGTTATTTACGTTTTTCTGAATTTTCTAATATTTTAATTTTTTTAAAATTTTTTTTACGTTTTTACGAATTATCAGTTTTTTAAAAAAATTACTGATTTTTTCCTAAATTTTTAACATTTTTTGAATTTTCTAATTTTTGGATTTTTTTTTATGAATACCGGAGTTAAACCCAGTTAAAAGGGCCAAAAACCAGGTAGGGGTCGAAATTCAAATGGTATTAAGAGTTTATGATACTAAATGGACCATTTTAAAAGTTCGAGGTTGAAATGTGAACTCGGGCAAGAGTTTAAGGTTGAAAAATGGACTTTTTCCTTTTATTTAAGTTACTGTACCTGACTATTGTTTTGTTACTTTGTGTAGAGAAGTAGCCTTGTTGCGAAGTTCTCAAAATAAATTGTATGTTCTGCTGGCTGATATGGCTCAAGATGAACAAGGTTAGTTCTCTAGAGATTTGTGGTTGTCTCCATCTAAAGCTTATCTCTAGTTCCTTTTTGTCTCTGTTAGACTATTGCAACTAGGAGATCTTCTCATGCTTCTAGTGTAATACTGCAATAGTTATTCTTACATAGTGATTAATTCACAGAAACTATGCCAAGAGTTTTTGGGCTGCTATAGACTTGAAGATTTGGAGAAAGTTTTGATTGGGCTGGGTCTACAAGCACTGAGGTCTATTAGCATATCAATCTAAACAAATGGTTGTTTGGCTGATCTGAGGCTCACTTTTGTTTTGTAATATCATAGGGTACACATGGCGGATCATACAGCTCATCTATTCTTGACACGTACTTCCAAGGAAGCACAAGATGTACTTTGGCTCTTAAATCTGTTCAGCTTTCCACAGTTAATCAGTGGGGTATCTTTGCAAAGGTGTGTCTATTTAGCAGTCTATTAGCTTTCTATTTTCCCCATGAGCAAACTATCTTCTCTTCAAGCTAAATAAAGAAAGCATCATTTGTGTTTAGTGTGGCTTTTATTCCATTTTGTGATTACACTTAGTTCTGTAATTTAAATGGCAGTTGGGAGAAGGTCCAAGTTAAGTTGCTTGAGAAATGTATATGTGCAAGTTTGAAGATGGGAATATTTCTCTACTCCATGTTGATGTTCTGGAAGCACGGCGCTGAAGGTACTGTTGCCTGGGTGATGAAACATTACTCTATTTTGTCTACGGAATCTACATTAAAACTGTCTCTTCATTTTCTGAATTCTCATAGTCTTGCCTGTTTGGGGGAGTCTTAGCTTTTTCCATCAAGCTTGGCAAAGTAGGATTTATACACATCTTATCCTTACCAAACAAATAAAGTAGGATTTATACACATCTTATCCTTACCAAACAAATCATATTACTAAACTTATGTTTGGGTTGGCTTAGGTGTATAGTAGCTTTAAGATTAGCATTACGCCATCTCAAATAGTCCATTGTCTGTTAGTTAATAAGGAGTCTTACTATCAAATGAATATTATTTATGCAGTGGCTTGTTTATCCAAAAAAAATATTATACGTATTATCATGAGTTGAGAAATCATTCAAGTCATATTGTTTCTTAATGAATGTTGTTAATGCTTACTGTTTAAAATTGCATTCAGACATATATGAAAACTACGCCAATGAGCTGCACCCGCGCACAAACTCTATCTTGTCCAATTATATATTTGGTGCATGTTTTGTGTTTTTACATGTCTAAGTCCAGAACGCACACAGTATTTCTCTCTTTCAGTGTCAAAATCGAAGTCTGAAAGTTTGTTCTGTGGTGTAAGTTCTGAGAATTGGGTCCTATGATGGGAGTTGTGGATCAATTCATCAAGGATTCAAGGCCATGATGAAACATAACATGCAGCCATGAGCTGAAGTCATGATGATTACTTGTGGAACTTTTAAGAAATAATATGGCATGAATATGTTATGTCAGTTTGCCAGGTAGATACCAGGTCTGCTGGGTTGTTACATTGTTTGACCTTTAAGAAACCTAAGGCTACCTTGTTTAAATCCTCAGTACTGCATAGTTTTACAAGGTAAATTTATTTTTTGGTCCCCTATTCTTTGCTTGAAACTTAAGCATTGTTAAAATTCATCAATTGGGTCCATAAACCTCATTTGGCTTTAACTGGGTCGACTTTGTTAAATCCTGTAAACGATTTAATATAGTGGCATGTCACGTCACCAAATATGATGGTGTGGCATCTGGCATGGCATATGGCACTTGGTCATGGCGTGTGCCAGTATCATCCATCCATTGCTGACGATTTATGCGATGTGCAATGTTTTTATTGATGTGGTATACCCAGTTTGTTGAATTATCATGGGAATTATTAGATGGGACCAAATTGTTGATGAAATATGAAAGTTGGGAGCATCTAAGGAGGAATTCCCAAGAAAGTTTGGCGGACCCAGTTTGTGACTATCATGAAACTGAAAGAGCATAGACCCAAAAGCAAAGAATGTGAAGCAGCGGCGAGAAAAGACAGAACCAGCATGAACCAAATTGGCAAGGACACCTAGTAAAATCTTGGGTCGAGATATAACATGAATCATTTTCTTTGCATCTCTCCCTGATGTCATAATCGATTTTGGCATAACATAAACCAGGAGGATTAGACATGCAAGCCGCAAGGGCTCTTGGTTGTTGTGCCCTGGAAAAGTTTTACTTAAGGCGTTTGAATGTATCAAAATTATTACTCAAGTTCCTTTTCTGTTGCACATTTCTTACTATTTGAGTTCTTTTACTTAGAGAATTTGCTGAATTTATGTGTATCTCCCTTTTGCAGAGGAATCCCTGGTTATTAGATCCCTCATTGTTACTGAAGGATCAATATTTGTGTGCATTGAGGACCTACATCAGTTTGGTTGCTTTCCTGATGATTCAAATCCTCCATATTTTTCTCTCGATGAATGCTGCTCTATCAACAATATTAAAGAAGTGGTATGTGCTTGACTTTTAAACTTTCCAATCTATCTAGGTCACTTTGTATCATAAATTGCAACAATTTTCTTTTCATAAAACAGTTTGCTGTAAAGATGGTTCCCTCGCCAAAATAAGTATACCTGTTTCTTCATTGTCTATTGTGGAAAAGGCATTAGTATAGCTTTGTGAATTCTCATACTAACTTATTTCTAACAGGCAAATCCCCTCTTAGTTTACTGAGTTGTGATGTAGCCTAACTAATTAGCTGCATCATCATGTTAAAGAAGTCGATATCATTTATTTAATATTTTCAATTTTTCTACTGCATTTCCTGTACTTAGGTTATGGATCATCGTGACAAGAAATGCTTGACATTGGTTTTAGACAAACATATACATGAAGGAAGATTTTGCGGTGGCACCCGAAATTCGCAGAACAAGCAAGCAGATGAAATTAACTCAGTACATTCCTGGAAACTTAAGTGGTTCGCTGAAGAAACACTTGTAAAGTTCATTTCTGTACTTAAGGCTCTTTACTCGGCAACAGCAGCTTCATCTTTACCTGTAAAGTGTACATCCTGATGTGCTGGTGCCTGTAATTCTGTAGTGATTCCATTCATTCTTTTGGGGGTTGTATTTAGCTGTTAATCTGTACAGTTTGTTCATTAGCCCTCTAGGTGTGTGCTTTCCTTTATTCTTCGTTATCAGAATTTTTCCCATCTTACAATTGTACAGAACATAGTTAAACTGAGTGAATGGGTGGAAATGCAATTTTGGCAATTCGCTGTTTTGAACAATTGGTCCAGGGTTATGGGTGGTGAAGCAGGGAAGCAGTTCACCCGATTGCTCAACCAAATTACCAAAGGCACGACTTTCGCAAGGATAGACCAACGAAGATAGCAACAACAAAATGTAACACAGTACTACTAAATTAGTAAATTGATCTGGCTTCGGGAATTTACATAACAGAGACGAAGCAAATAATCTTTCGGAGCTACAGTTACAGTAGACTGAACTTTGACAAGGATTCGTAGAGTAGCTGCCAAACCTTGAATCTCTGGCTCCCGTGTCGTCCTGACTGGGTGACCTGGGGGCGAAAACCCCTAATGCAGCCCCTAGCCCCTCCTTCCCGGCCTCTCCTCGCCGCTGCTATCGCTGGCGACCATCAGCGGTGGTGGCGGGCCCCTTGCCTCCAAAGGTGGTGGTGGTCTGGTGGGATGGGGTTTTCGGGGTTTCGGGCGCCGGGGCGACGCCCCTGGTGCCGTTCATGACGTGGGACGGCAGCGTTGCAGGACCCTGGTGTTGTGGGGAGCGTATGGGGCGATGAGGCACGGCACGGCGCGACGTGGGAGCGAGGGGCAGGTGGTGCGGCGGGTTCTTAGTACGGTGTGCACGGCCTCACGGTGCATGCGGTTCGTCTCCAACGACCAACGAGGCGCGTGCTGCTAGCCTTGGCTCCGGATCTGGGGCCTCGGCTCCTAGATTTGCCTTGACGTGAGCTGGCCGCGGGTCCGAAATCTGGCCTTGACGCGGGCAGGGCGGGTGCGCAACTAGCAGCAAGGCTACGCTGCCTTCTCAGATTTGAGGTTGCCTTGCCGGCTCCAGATCTCGGGCTATGGCGGCAGGGGCTGAGGGCAGGCTGCTGTGGAGCTTCGAGGCGATTGGTAGGGTGTGACTGACTGGTGTGGACGAAGGCCAAGGTAACCTCGGGTGAAAACCCTGTTCCGACTTTGGTTGTAACTAGCGAAGGCGACCCCGCGGGTGCCATTTACCTCCTCAGAGGCGTCGTCGTAGGGTGGAGCTCTCCTTCTCTTCCCAGCGTCGGAGCTCCGGGGGGAAGCTCTAGATCCAGGTCTTCCTAGTTGGACAATGGCAACGTCTCTATGTCGTTCCTCTCTTTGGAGGCATCGTTTTGGAGCCCGCTACAGTTGGGAGGGGGGACTGGTGTTTGGTAGCTTATTCGCATGGATGACGGGGTTGTGGTCCCAGATCCTTGGGCGTTGTGATTTGTGCGGCAACGACGATGGAGGCGAGCGGAGTTGGGTTGCGGCCTGGTCTTCATCACCGAACGTTTGGCGTGGTGGTTGGGTCTCTCTAGGGCATTGTTTCCACCGACACTGTGAAGTTGAAGCCGTAGTTTCATGGGCCAACATGGCGGCAACAGTGAGTCACAAAGGGTGGTTGGTGGGTGGCGCTCTCCGGCTGCTGCATTGGTATTGTCGATGCAAAGCTTGCAACTTTCTCCTGCGAGACTTGTCATCAAAATCGGAGCTACCTTATCCTCGATGCATGGGCCGAATATTTGGCAGGGGCCGGTGACGATGGCATGGCACCCGGGTATCGTCAAGGAGGACAAAGCTGGCCCTCTGGACATAGGGTAGACCGAACCGACTACTCGGAGTCCGACTTCTACACGGGACGCCTCACCAACTTGGAGTACAAGACAGGGATAAATACTTACCCGGTAATCCCGGATTATGTTTTAACTAATTAGGAAACCAATCTATAAACCGATCCAGACTCTTGTAACCCTACCCTGGTCGCCTATATAAGGCCAGCTAGGGATCTCCCGATCAGTATCCTCTCACAGGCCATAGCTATAAACTCATAAGTTCTCATATTCCCATACTCCTACAGCCTCAGCAACCCTAGAGATCGATTCTCGAAGACTTGCGGCACTCGGGATCCAAGCAATATCATACGCCAAACACAGGACGTAGGGTGTTACCTCTTCTTGAGGGCCTGAACATGTCTAAACTTTGTCTCCCGTGTGCACCCATCTAGATTTGCTGTGCGTACGCTGCCCTGTATTCATTATCGCCGGATTACAACACGGACAGTTGGCGCGCCAGGTAGGGGCTGTGCACATAGATCCATCCGGTCAGATCCAGATGGGTTTCGTCAACGACAACGGCGGCTTTGTTCCGGGCAACATCATGCGATTCGCTTTCCTAAACGTTGTCCCTGATCCAGGCCAGCTTTTCCGATTTGGGAAACTGGACTTCATCGCCGATCAGATCGGCAAGCTTCACCTCTGCGACTCGGCTTCCCGCTGATCAACGGAGGCTTCGTCGACATCTTCACTCGGACTCGCCCCTGAGTCCATGCCTTCGGCTCTTCTCGCCAAGGACGAGGTTATGCCGAAATCGGATCTGCTGCACGAACATGGATTCCCACCCATCGAGCAGGGATCCCGACTAGTTGGTGCAATCAAGTCTCTTCTACCTGTCCTTGAGTATAAGTCGGACGACTTTGAGAGTTTGGGAAGCCACCATCTTCCTCGGGAAGTCTTCACGGCTAACCCGGATGTACCGGTCAATAGCGACGACCGGCTCGTCCCCATCGAAGAACAGACCCCCGAGCAGCTAGCGGCCACTCGGCTCCGCCTTCTCGCCAAGGAGGAGGAGCTAGCCGAACAGCTAACCGCGTTGGTTCACCAGCGTGGAGAAAGAGAACGCAATGAGGACATGCGGGATCCTGGACGCCAGGTCCACAACACACTCCACATGCATGAAAGGGATGGCGTTCCGATATTTCCGCTTCCCAGTCACAACATCGTCATTGTCTCAGTGGCAGCACGTGCCATTAATAGCCCTGAAGGCACCCCGGGCCACGACGAGCTTCGGCGGCTCCAGATCCTAGTGAAGGAAGCAGCCCTCCAGCAGGCCGAGATTTCGGAGAACTGTGCAGGTTCCTCGGCAAGTGCTAGGAGCCGGCGTGCTTCTCCTCCGGGGGAACCCACAAGCTGCAGAGGGTCGTCACGTCGACCCCGAACGTCATCACCATACCGGGTCGGTTCGCAGCCGACTCGGACCGAATCATGATGCACGGGGGATTATTGTTGCAAGAAACCGTGCTCGACAAGGTGCGGACAGAAACGCTCACCCTGCCGGGTCGGCACGCAACCGACTCGGACCGGGGCGCGATGCGCGGAACACCCTCGATGCCAGACGCGATGCTCGTCGAGACGCAGGGAGGGACAACCGCCGCAGTCACTACGGTGACAGTGGCGACCGCAGTGCTACAAGCCAGCGCAGCTCTCCAGCTCCTTCCGGCATGGCCTACATAGGTCCGAAGGCATTCGGATCTCGCATCCGCAACGTCGTCTTCCCGCCGCGATTTCGGGTCACCGGAATTGATAAGTACACGGGCGAGACTCGGCCAGACATATGGCTGGCCGATTACCACACGGCGTGCAGGACCAATGGTGGCAACGACTATGTCGCAATCCACTACCTACCTATGTTTCTAGCCGACTCAGCTCGAGCCTGGCTTACCAGCCTGCCTCAGGGTTGCATCCAGTCGTGGACCGACCTTGAGACCCTCTTCGTGAATAACTTCCAGGGCACTTACAACAGGCCCGGGAACGCGTGGGATCTCCATAGTTTGTACCCAAGAGGAGGGCGAAACTCTCAGAGAGTACATCCAACGCTTCTCCAAGAAGAAGATCTACCGAAGGTCGGGAAGGTGACATCATCACCGCCTTCTCCAAGGGTGTTCGTAGCACCGACTTCATCCACAAGATCGCGCGTAAGGATCCACAGACTACGCGCGAACTCTTCGACATCGCCAACAACTTCGCCACAGGTGAAGAAGCTGTCTGTAGCGCATCCAAGGACGATAAGGGAAAGGGCAAGGCTCCCAAGTCCCCCAGAAGGGTTGCTCACCCCGAGTCGTCCAGGAAAAAGCATCGGAAGCGCAAGGGTGGAGACCTCGTTGCCACAGCCAAGCGCGCCCCGCAGCGCCGTCCTCAGCACGGCAAACACAACTTTTGAGGAGATGATGAGTCACACGCGACTGCAATCTCTTGAAAAACCTTAACAAGCCTTTCATCCCCAACCGGAACAAAAAGGATCCTCCTCCGGATGAAGGCGAGGAATTTC